>QXVZ01006752.1:0-21004 GCA_008931825.1 Phallusia fumigata
GAGTGTTAATTTTCTCATCCGGCCGCAAACCTCACGTATTAGTGTGTTTTGGAGCGTCGGGGGCTGCAGACAGTCATAGGTTGTGTAAACAATGAACGATGCGTGCTTCCATTCACCAAGAAACAATAACTGTTGCCAAGTTGTTTCCCTGTCTGGGTGTGGAAAAAAAACTAACAAGCTTGAAAAATGCCCCTTTACATCGTAAAATATGTTGGGTCTCTTTTGAAAACGTTGTTAGTTTTGAGATAATAGCAAGAAACCTTTGTTGTGCCAAAGTTTTTGTATGTTTGTTAAGTTGATTATCAAGTGTTTCACAGGGATTTAAATGATACTTATGACAAACCTTTCGAAAATCGAAACACCACATAGTTTTGTCATTATTGGTATGCAAAGATATGTTACCTTGTTAATGTTTATGCAAATAAACAAATCATAACTTCAAAATAACATGTTTTTAAGATAATATTTATCGTTTTGGTGGTAAATGAAAAATATTTTGTTTAACATTTTGCAAATGAGTTACAAATTGTGAGTCTGTTCAATAGAGGTAAACAGTTTCGTTCAAGATTTGTTTCAACTGTTGCCCTTGTGTTATCTAAAAGTTTATTATGGCATATATATCAAACATCAACTAAAGGATAATTAATTTTGATGGATAATTAAGGATCATTTTGGGTGCACAGTCCAAATTTTAAAAACAGATGTCGCATTATATAAGTTTTTTTATCTCCAACAAAGTGAAATGATGTGAAAATTGTCACCAACAATTTCATTCCGGCAAATCTGGACATTAAAGTGCTAATCAGCAGATCCCGCATTAAAACTTNAAAGCTAGCTTCGTGTAATGAATTGTGTGTAGTTTGTTTGAAAAGACTTGAAAACTTCTATAGTGTATAAGATTTGAGCATAACGCTGTAGCTATCCGACAAGATTTTTAAAAACGATATTTCATAGTTGACTGCACGAAGCTCGTTATCAAACCTGTTTTAAATGGGCGATGTAGATCTTCGAGTTTGGTTTATTGCCAAGATAACGCATAATGTCAAAAGATATCAAATCATTTGGTCGCAGATGTCGTTGAACTTATTTAATCGATATGAGCATTTAACGACCCTTTATGATGTCTTAGACATAAAGATACCCGTCCCATACAGCTAATGTATGCATCTTATGAATATTCATAGGCCAGTTAAGCAAGACATACCGTTGATAGACGTCGTCCCCTGGGCAATTGTAACCAGTTTTGCGGTCAATACTTTATGCATCTCTTCAAAGCCATTAAAGGCGACGCTCGTTTAATGATTAAGCGTCGCTTGTGTTTTAAATTCCGAGGGCGCGGAGTTCAAAGCGCACTTGCTGTAATTTGTGGAAGGATAAAGTTGTGACGTCATGTAGGTGATTAATGACGTCACATAATTTTTCGGTGATGCTGTTTGTGGTTCTTGTGTGTGGCGGTGTTCGCCGCAATACTGAAGCGATGTCAGTTATCTATGACGCCATAAACAAGTGATGACGTCACGCCACAAGCTTGCCGGGCTGTTACACGTGTGTATGTGACATCATAATGAATTCACCCATGTAGTTGTTTTAAAACGTCAAAGATATTTTATTTGTAGACGCACAATCCGAACTGAGATTTACTTGAGCGTTTTATCCCCGGTCGTGAATTAACTTTGTTGTTTCACGCCCGTTCCCCTCCGCTTCACAAAAACAAGGCCATGAGTAGGTCCCACTCTGTTGCTGTTCCTCGCAAAAGTCGATTAATAGCGCTGCTTCTACAACCAAACTTGGTTCGTTCCAACACTTCTGTTGTTGTAAACGGTGCGAGAAATTACTTGGCCCTTCCCGGTTGTTGATGTTTCAAACCCGTCTATGCGTTCAGTTTCAACCCGACTCGGTTTGAAGTGGTCTGCGCTTCAGGCATTATACCATTTGCCCTGCGCTGGTGTTATAGCAGTTTGGGGTAACATCTGCTCCGCTCGTTACGGTTGTTAGCTAATTCAACCAATTCCGTTTGGAGCTTTAACACGTCGAGGCGAAGGAGTTGGAATAATGAAGATGTGATAGATGGTAAAAATATTTTCGGTGAAAAAGTAGCGAAAAGTAAAAAAAATTAGGGCTATAAAAAAGTAACATTATGGAGGGCGCCTAATGCTAAAACATATTGGAACTAAAATGAAATGAAAATATGTACATCTTTCTAGTAGGGACCAAACTTAAAAAGGTGATATCCACTGTTTACAAGCGATAAGCCTTGTTACTCGCCTAAAACAAATTTTCACAAATCTCACCCGAAAAAGGACAAGCCTTATCGGTTTACCGCGGCATCAAACAATTAAAGACAATTGCCCACTTTCAAACACTCCCCCTCCCACCGCCCCAATGACGCCCCCCCCAAAATCGACCCCAAATCTTCCATCGCTTGATATCTTCAGTGTGTCAGCAGAGTATCGAGTTACAGGAATGTGGTGCGCAGTGTGGCCGCTTTTTTAACGGTGTGCGGTAAAACAAACGACGATATTCGGTACTTTAGATTCGGACACTCCACTGGACGCGGGTCATGGGTCGTTGACCGCTCTCAATTTCTCACAGGGCCTTGCGAAAATCGCTCGCTTTAATCCCCAATGTATGACCTGACTTCAGTGATCGCCTGTTCACGTGTTTGGTCAAAACTGGAAACGTTGTGGTTAAATCAAACCTCTAAAGAGTAGCTCAATAAAAACATAACTGCCAGAGAACTTGTATAAAGTGAATACATTTTATTACAAACCTTTCGACAATAAAGTGTATTCATTATATACAAGTTCTTTGGCAGCAACTCCGTATGTTACTAACTAAAGAAAGATGTTCTTTCTCTTTTTTTGTCCGGTAAAATTCACTACAAGGCGAAATTAAAGATCATAAAGTTTAAACATATCGAACCTTGAAATGTACTTTACTGGAACTGACGATTTTGTTAAGTTTGCGCTTAGGAATCCGAACTTTTCGTTGATGTACCTCGTACATATGTATAAAGGAAGGGATTTTAACTACCCCATTTTCCAGCTAAACCTATTCCCGACTCCCTATAGGAACCCAAAGCGGTTGAAATATTCGCCCTTTTTCTTTTTTTTGATAAATATCAGTGCGACGATCTACGTATTTGTGGGCACCAAAGGTTCCCTTCCCCAAACCTAACCCACACAGCCCCCTTAATATAAAGTTACGCGTCCGAACAATGTGGCAGCCAGACACCGGACACTAAAAGACACCTGACGTGATTTTGTAGCAAACATATCTTATCCTGATTCTTCCCCAACCGTCGATCTCTCTTGATATTTTCCGAAACCGGGGTAAAAACCTCTTTTGTCCAGGAACTATTTAAATTCCAATTGCACGGCTGTATCCTTTGTCTTCTATTCGATGTTCTGCCCCATTTTCGAACCCTAAATTCGAATGCATTGTCCCACATGCAATCCGATCTATGGGGGGTGGGGGTATTTCATGGGGTAATTGCACAATCGGTATATTTCCAATCATTCATGTGCACCCCCACGTACCGACCTTCTTGTGTTTTCATCATTGAGAAAAGCCCCCTTGGCCCCCGTACCACACCCGCACGGACTTGGGGTTATGTTTCAGCCCCACATTTCGCAAAAACAAGTTCCCCGACTTGTTTGTCTGATGCGTTGAGACTATGACGTTTTTTTCTAGACAATTCGTCTTGTTTTGAGAAATGTTTTGCTTGTGAGCAGTCCCCCGGAACCACTGATTAATTTTGCCTTCCTTACTCTGTTGTGTTGAACCAGCTTGACAAATGTTTACTATATTTTTCTCTTAGGAAGTGGTGTGCATTTCTACTTTGTTGCAAACCCTAAATAAGCCGTAACCAAGAGAGGCTGTGGTTAGCTGTTTAAATTAACATGTAATGACATTTTTTGTGCACCAAACCGCTTGACAAGTTGTAAACATACTTTTCACGACACTGTTATTGCGTTTAACAGCTAAAACTTAATTCGTAAAGCCTTGATCAGAAAATGGGTGAGGCGTGTCGAAATATTTTCGCTTGCAATCGTAAAGGCAGCGAGGTGTGGCCACGACGTCACTCTTCCGGTACATTGTGATTCTTGTCTATTCCCCCCTAACTACCAGGACATCCACCCTTATGACTGAATCGTGGATAATCAAAACAGTTTTTAAACACTTAACTTTGTAGTATAACTATTGTTGTACCGGTTGATGTAACAACAATTTAGCGTGCCGAAGGGGGTCAGTTAACATTTTTGTTGACTTTTACCGCTTTAACATGGCAAATAACCCCCACACGCCAAACCCTGAAAATATCGACCTCAACCTGCGCACAGAAACCTCATGTTCGTGTTTACACCCGAGCGGTTTGTACCCCAAAACAATGCCCCCCTTTATCCCTCTAACTCGACCCACGACGACGCACATGTTTGACGTCATCGTTCGAAAAGTCAAAAGTAACGAATCAATTCCGGTTTGACCGAAATAGATTTTGTNGACTTTTACCGCTTTAACATGGCAAATAACCCCCACACGCCAAACCCTGAAAATATCGACCTCAACCTGCGCACAGAAACCTCATGTTCGTGTTTACACCCGAGCGGTTTGTACCCCAAAACAATGCCCCCCTTTATCCCTCTAACTCGACCCACGACGACGCACATGTTTGACGTCATCGTTCGAAAAGTCAAAAGTAACGAATCAATTCCGGTTTGACCGAAATAGATTTTGTGTTGTTGCTGTATTGGGTTAGAAAGTCGCGGCAGATCGATAACTTGACCTACGTTCAATTTTGTGCACATGTTGTTGGTTGTTACAGGTATTACGTAAGATATGTTAAGATTTGTTTTTGCCTCTTTGGGAACGCTTCCTCGTAGTTTACTTCGTAAAAGCTGTTACATTTAAAAATCTATGGTTTTATTAGTAACGTACGTTTGTAGAAAATATTCTGTTCTAGTGTTGTTAACTTTTTCTACTATTGTTTTTTCAGAATATCCTGATAGTGACCAACGACAAGTTGAGATGAATCATCCAGAAGCAAATAGACAACATTACTCGTCACCGCTAGATGGCGCCCAGGAGCAACATATATCTGGTAGGTCGTAAAGCTTTTGCTGTTAGACTTTCACTCCCGATATCATTTAGCCCCAAACGTTTTATTCCGTATTTGAATTTTCCTAACCATTCATTCGACAACTCCATTTTTTACTTAACAGATCGCCATGCTGAGGAAGAGAGACACCACTACTCTATGTACCACGACAATCAGCAAACTCCACCTGCGTACCAGCAACAAGCAGATCACCATTCGCCAACACCAGCTGCACCATCTTTACCGGACCATCCTCTCACCAACGGACACCATACGTTCAACGAAAGCGACAATCAGCTTTGTATTGATGAGGATCAAGAGGTTGTTGATGAAGAGAAAGGTTTGGAGGAACAGCATCCCAAACCGTCATCGGAGTGCACTGCTAGTTTGGAACACGGTGTGTCACCAGCACTGGTGTCTCCGTTGGTTGATGAAAACGAACATATGTCTGGTGTGAGTAAAGACCAGCTTGCCACCAGCCCCCTTGCTGACAGTGTTTCCAGAAGGAGAAGCGATTCTTCCACAGGGAAGCAGAGCGAAATCCAAGCGCTCCGGGAGCAGATCAACATGATCCAACAGCAGCACGCCTACCAGATCCAGATGATACAGTACTTGCAGTGGCAACTTAATATACTCTCACAACAGCGGCAGCAGCAACAGCCGGACAGGGCTATGGCTCCACTCAACAATCTCCCAATGGCACAAATGATGCCCAACATGGCGGGGTCCGATCCGGCTAAAATCGCCTCTCTAGCCGCTGCGGCGTCTTTAAACGCGACCAAAAACGGAGCCAGGACAGGTACATCCCCACCGGAGCAGCTCCGCGATCGATTTGATGACGTAGCCACGCGACAGGCGATGACGTCACCCGAGGAGAAACGAGAGGCGATGTTTGGGCCGAAAATGGGCGCCTCGCCCCGCAGTAGTGGCGAAGACGTTATGAGGAACCCCTTTACACAGGCGATGCAGCAACAACAGCCTTCCCCGTTCTCGAGCCTCGTTCACGGGTTCGGGCGTCCAGGAAACTCACTTCCCGAGCACGTGACCGCTCTACTGCGAAAAAACATCGCTTCGGGTCTGGCCGGGGACGTCACCAACATGAAGTCCTTTTCCAAAATGGACGCGAGCGCGGTGTCGCCGCCGGAGATGAGTCGTAAGGTGGCGCCGTCTAGCGGCGGGGTTTCGGCGAGTGAAGCGCGAAAGCAGCAGCAGAGAGCTATGGAAGGAGTGCCGGGCGACAACGAACCGCTTGTGAAAAACCAATGTCGGACTTGCAGAAGAATTTTAAGCTGTCCGAGCGCATTGAAACTTCATTACAGAACTCATACTNCAATTCCGGTTTGACCGAAATAGATTTTGTTTTGTTGCTGTGTGGGGTTAGAAAGATAACTTGACCCACGCTCAATTTTGTGCACATGTTGTTTGTTTCGTTACAGGGATTACGTGAGATATGTTAAGATTTGTTTTTGCCTCTTTGGGAACGCATCCTAGTAGTTTACTTCGTAAAAGCTGTTACATTTAAAAATCTATGGTTTTATTAGTAACGTACGTTTGTAGAAAATATTCTGTTCTAGTGTTGTTAACATTTTCTATTGTTTTTTCAGAATATCCTGATAGTGACCAACGACAAATTGAGATGAATCATCCAGAAGCAAATAGACAACCTTACTCGTCACCGCTAGATGGCGCCCAGGAGCAACATATATCTGGTAAGTCGTAAAGCTTCGGCTGTTAGACTTTTACNTGATAGTGACCAACGACAAATTGAGATGAATCATCCAGAAGCAAATAGACAACCTTACTCGTCACCGCTAGATGGCGCCCAGGAGCAACATATATCTGGTAAGTCGTAAAGCTTCGGCTGTTAGACTTTTACTCCGATATCATTTAGCCCCAAACGTTTTATTCCGTATTTGAATTTTCCTAACCATTCATTCGACAACTCCATTTTTTACTTAACAGATCGCCATGCTGAGGAAGAGAGGCAACACTACTCTATGTACCACGAAAACCAGCAAACTCTACCTGCGTACCAGCAGCAAGCAGATCACCATTCGCCAACACCAGCTGCACCATCTTTACCGGACCATCCTCTCACCAACGGACACCATACGTTCAACGAAAGCGACAATCAGCTTTGTATTGATGAGGATCAAGAGGTTGTTGATGAAGAGAAAGGTTTGGAGGAACAGCATCTGAAACCGTCATCAGAGTGCACTGATAGTTTGGAACACGATGTGTCACCAGCACTGGTGTCTCCGTTGGTTGATGAAAACGAACATATGTCTGGTGTGAGTAAAGACCAGCTTGTCACCAGCCCCCTTGCTGACAGTGTTTCCAGAAAGAGAAGCGATTCTTCCACAGGGAAGCAGAGCGAGATCCAAGCGCTCCGGGAGCAGATCAACATGATCCAACAGCAGCACGCCTATCAGATCCAGATGATACAGTACTTGCAGTGGCAACTTAACATACTCTCACAACAGCGGCAACAGCAACAGCCGGACAGGTCAATGGCTCCACTCAACAATCTCCCAATGGCACAAATGATGCCCAACATGGCGGGGTCCGATCAGGCTAAAATCGCCTCTCTAGCCGCTGCAGCGTCTTTAAATGCGACCAAAAACGGGGCCAGGACAGGTACATCTCCACCGGAGCAGCTCCGCGATCGATATGATGACGTAGCTACGCGACAGGCGATGACGTCACCAGAGGAGAAGCGAGATGCGATGTTTGGGCCGAAAATGGGCGCCTCGCCCCGCAGTAGTGGCGAAGACGCCATGAGGAACCCCTTTACACAGGCGATGCAGCAACAACAGCCTTCCCCGTTCTCGAGCCTCGTTCACGGGTTCGGTCGTCCAGGAAACTCACTTCCCGAGCACGTGACCGCTCTACTGCGCAAAAACATCGCGTCGGGTCTGGCCGGTGACGTCACCAGCATGAAGTCCTTTTCCAAAATGGACGCGAGCGCGGTGTCGCCGCCGGAGATGATTCGTAAGGTGGCGCCGTCTAGCGGCGGGGTTTCGGCGAGTGAAGCGCGAAAGCAGCAGCAGAGAGCTATGGAAGGAGTGCCGGGCGACAACGAACCGCTTGTGAAAAACCAATGTCGGACTTGCAGAAGAATTTTAAGCTGTCCGAGCGCATTGAAACTTCATTACAGAACTCATACTGGTAAGAATGTTCATTAAATGTTTGTCATAAGCCTGTGGTGCACACAATTTAATTTGGGCAGATGCGTGCTATTAATTTGTTGTTTCTTCATTTTAAAGTTTATCGCTAGTATTCGGGATTTTGCATGCTGGTTAGTGTTTACAATCTGCCGGTATAAATCAAGCGCTTTTTCCTCTACAGGGGAACGTCCCTACCAATGTGACCTCTGCTCCCGTGCGTTCACCACTAGAGGGAACCTTCGCACCCACTACAGCAGCGTCCACAGACGAGAGCTTCCACCAGCTTCCGCTTCAAGTGCGACATCTATCGGTAGACGGGGTGGCAATGCTGCTCCGCGCAGCCATGCTTGCCCATTGTGCAGCAGTGTGTTCGACGACCAGTCGGCTTTCGCGCAGCACATGCAGATTCACGCGCTGGCCAACAAACAGCAACAGGATCAGTTGTTCGCGATGAAACAGCAGATGGCACAGCAAGGTGTGGTAACGTCGTAATGTCCTTTTCCGACACCAGAAATAGAACGGAAGAAAGTTTCAATTTTTGAAGTTAACATGTTTGCTTTACTTGTAACAAGATAGTGAAATGTTTATACGCAATCGTCCTGATATAGTGAAGGTAATGGATTTCGTGAAAAATCAAACCTGTATGTAAAGTCATTGTCTAAAAAAACGATATAAATTAGTGCCACAAAGCTTGCATTAGAATCTTGCATCAAAATAAGTAAAAAGATTCCCAATTGCTAGTCTTGTATCTAATTAGCCTTTTGTAACCCTCAGATCATCCATCAATGGTGGTTGGTCGACCCCTGCCCTCCCTAAAGCCGCCCGCACTCCCCCAACTCAGCCCACCTGTCGATATGACGTCACAACACGACGTCACAAAACCGCAGATGACATCACAGCGCCCAGAATCGCCGTCCGAGCGAAAAAGTGAACCCCGTTATCCAGTGATAAAAAGCGAGCCAATTTCGGAGCCGCGAGATGGCGCAAGAGATGCAAGTGCTTTGGATTTGTCGCATCCAAGCAATGCTGGTAGCAATAATGACGAAAAGGTCGTCAATAGTCCTGCTGGGAATTCGCCGACTGATTTTTCGGAAGGACGCAGTCCACCAAGCAGGTAAGTTCCATAAGTGGGTTTCGATCGAGCTGGTGGCGGTGGACCGTATCGGTAGCAAAGTGTTTTGCCAACTGTGTCTGTCGTATTATGATGTTGAAAGAGCGATAAAGCACGTATAAAATAAGAAAAGTTTAACCATTAAAAAAGTGTAGCACTAGGCTCACACTAAGTGTTCAAAATTACTGCTTCTGTTAATTATACCATTTACAACCACTTGGTTATTCAGTAGAATTTTTAATGTTACCTCATGTGGCATAAAAAAAAACACGATTCATACCTGTAATCTGTTGAGTCGGTTCGACACGACCTACGTCAGGTCTTTGGCTGCCTCACGCTTATTCTATTTCTGAATTCTTTGTTACCGCAAAACAAAACTGAACCTGAATCTTATTGTTATTTTGATTAGATACCCGGACGAGGAGACGAGCTTTGCTCAACAACGCCAACGACTGCTCGCTGCCCAACAGGATTTGAAACCGTTGAAAGAAGAAAACGAGGTAAACAAACATTCCTTCCACAATTTATTACGTTAACGAAAATACTAACATAAAGTAAACTAACACACAACTAGCGCAGTAACACCTAGAAACATGATGATTATATTTGTAACCGTTTGTTTTGCGTGCAGCACTATAATGAAGAGCAGGCTCCACTGCAGTTGGTCCGACCTGGACTCGACAGCGCCTCCTGTGGCAGCCCATCAAGCGAGTCGTCGTCGGTTGATCAACAAAGATCAATGCTGAGCGAGGAACAGCGGTATGCTTTAAAGGTAGGTAAAGTATGTTCGGTTTTGTAGGTAACATTTGTTGTATTAGCCCTGTTACCAAAAGGATAATGTTGTTTAATTAAAAACATAACTGCAATACAATAAAACGAGAAAACTATCGTTTTTTTGCACTACGTAACGAATCGTTTTTGTTGTATAGCGACCTTTCGGCGATGACGACATGTCGAGTCACCCGGATGCAAAACGCAGTACGCCACGTCATTGGTGCGACCTGTGCAAAAAGCAGTTCTCGTCCGCCAGCTCCCTGCAAATCCACACACGCACTCACACCGGAGAAAAGCCCTACGCTTGCAACGTATGTAGTCGCGCGTTCTCTACAAAGGGAAATTTAAAGGTTGGTCCCCGCGTGCCGGAAAGTTTGTGGTGTTCTTTGCCTTGCCCGTTTTTGTAAACGCCTTTTTTCATGTTTGCCTTTAATTTTTGTGTGAACAAAAATTCTCACATCATGGGGGTTCACCACAGTCCTTCCAACACCCGGAGGGCACTTACGTGGTCTTGAGTGATATTGAAAATCCATCGTTACGGCGAAAGTGTTGGTAATGTAAAGTACAGACAATCTACTATAAATATCTAACTGAAAATCACGTTTTAATGCCCGTTCCCAAACACCAAGGGCTACAAAATGACAAAAAGTCTGCGCTCACTTCTCGGCCAATGACCGTGATCCCCAAAAATTTGGTTTTATTTCCACGACAATCTTAATCGTTAGTGTTTCCGCCCAACAGGTTCACATGGGGACCCACGTGTGGGGTGCCGGGGGCTCCAGGCGGGGACGTCGCGTCTCCATGGACAACCCCATTATGTCGTCATGGATGAAGAATTCAACAAGCGTTGATCACATGACATCCGGCCCGTCCGGTATCCATGGAGGAGAGGCAAGCTCCGCAGCGCCACCCAGAGATCCCGGTACTTCAGCGGTTGCTTCAATTTACCAAGTAAGTGGCCCATTGTATTGTCCTCAACCAAATTCGTAACGATTGTACAAAGCCTATTATTCCAAAATAACTTGAGATATTATATGTTTCAATTGATTTTTCTAAACTTTTTAGACACTACATCTAAAAGACGGTTTAAGGCTTGATAATTTATGTTCAAAATAAAATTCGTAAATGTTTTGACTACATGTCGGACCAAATTTTACAATTTGTTTGAAGATGAGTTGATTCATTTCGCTTAAATCCTAAACATTTATTTATCTTACTTATTACTTCCAGCAATATGCGGCTCTTGCTCAAGGGCTAATGAACCGAAACCAGAGTGACTCGCGGTTTCCTAGCAACCCCATGATGAACTTAAATCCAGCTGCTTTGGTTGCGTCCCGATATCTTCAGCAGCAGCAGCAACAACAACCACTTCCGCTCACAGCCGAAAACCGTTCCACAGAAGGTAAGTTGTCTGGTTTCCAATTAATTTTTAATGTTATGACCCACAGTTTATAGATTTATCAGTAAAAATGTAGGGACGAAATTGAATGGGATTGTACTATGTTTTGCTAATGTATGATTTGACAAATTTTGTATTAAAACCGAAACATATTGTTTTTGTTTTGGTGTTTGCATTTCGGAAATTGCCATTTTTACTTGTGCTGATTTCCAGAACAGATTATGAATAGCTGGCCTTAATGTCAAAAATTGAAACACGAAATTTGTAGTTTTGCAAAATTAAACACCCTTTTGTGTTATTTGCTAAGTGAATACTCTAATCTCAAAAGTAACAAATAAACAAATTCTGTTGTCAAAAAAATACTGGCCCAAAAGTTCTTAAAGGCTACGTGCCCAATAACTCATGCCATCATCATTGATCCTTTTTCGATTCAGGATCTCCAGAAGGTCGAGGAACAGAGAACAGTTTGTCATCTGATGGCGAAGTTGAACCAAGTGAGGCATCAGCAAATACATCAGTAAATGCGGCGCATGAATGGTTGTGGAAGGCTTACCAGAGAACCCAGGGACAGGTGGGAATCGAAGCGTGTTAAAGTTTTTCATAAATTTAAAAAATTACACACCATATTTGCGAAATTTTGTCAAACCTTTAAACAATAATGTTTTAAAACTACAGGTAAATTAATCACCTAGCGGAAAATGTTATCGACAAATGATCGCCACTGGAGGGCGTTAAAGCGCAACCCAAGCGAACGGAAGAAACAAAATCTGATAGGTTTTACCCGAAATTTTTAGAAACACCCGACCGTGTATATTTAAATCTAAAGCAAAGATGTATGACAAAAATTAATCATAACAAACTTATTGTGTGTTCTGTTGCGAGTGTTTCAATTTTTTCTGGTGCTGTGTCCTAGCTGCTATGTAAATATTCCTTTTCGTTTTCATTAATTTCTTATCAAGCTGCTGATATTTTTTCGAAACCGTTCATGACCAGCGATTTCATTTTCGAATTTGCTTAGGTGCTTGATGATATTTTTTGTGTTTCGAACATTGTTTTTTTCGTGTGATGTTTTTCTTTTTGCCAATACAAATTCCAACTTGATTGCATTTTGAATATTTGTGAATGGATAAGCTGGAAAGAAATTGTGGGGATTTTTTTCTGCGTAATACAATTGTTTCTGCAGCAACTTTGAATGTTAGAGGTTTATAAAGCAGTTGTTACTGGCTTTATGCAGTCCACTGTGTCAGAAAGTTTTCAAAAAATATTTGAAAAAGTCAAATTTTCCTGGAATAAAGTTGAAGGGAAATGTACTGTGCAACGTGTTTGANATGGATAAGCTGGAAAGAAATTGTGGGGATTCACTTTCTGTGCAATACATTTGTTTCTGCAGCCCCGTTGCATGTTAGAGGTTTTTAAATAAGTTTTTACTGGCTTTATGCAGTCCACTGTGTCAAAAAGTTTTCAAAAAATGTTTGAAAAAGTCAAATTTTTCTGGAATAAAATTGAACGCAAATGTACTGTGCAACGTGTTTGAGCAGGTACAAGCCAACTTTCCATCTTAATTAGGCGATTTATAATACAACCTAAGGAACTTTCAAATGCACAAAGCGAAAACGAGGTCAAGTTTATTTGGACAGGCCGTCGTTTACAATCGTTAACAATTGTTTCAGTGAAAAAGCTAAAAGTTTCTTTCTTTCTCATTTATTCCTGAATGACTTCGCGAAGCTCGTTTGGAAACTTACTTTCATATTGTAGCAGTTGACATCCCCTGAAAAGTTGTTTCATTAGCAGCGATTACGGTTGTCCAGTTAATAAGTCAAGAGCAGATTAGCGCAGCTCCAGTCCTTGTGTAAAGAATGTAGTGCTTGCATAGGTATGCCATTAAAGGCCTTTTTCCTGAGAACTCCCGACTTAAAGTTTGCTTTTGCCAGTGGGGCATCTTGAGGCGACAAGCATGACTGCGCCCTGCAGAAAGATTGCTAACGTTCGCCCGATTTTTTCGCATTGTGGCACGGCATGAAAAAGTGTGTGCTTTGCCAAAGTGTGCATGACCACAAGTCGAGTAGTGAGGTAAGGTTTGGCAGCAAGTGAACTTTTCCTTTTCAAATTTGTTGCAATGTTCGTGTACACTGTGTGTTAAAGGCAGTTGTGTGGTGTAACTAATTAATCTATTAGTTTGCTTGTTTATTTCATTTTTGTCCTCGGGGGCGGACCAACGCCGGAATGCGTTATGCTCATTATGAGTCCGCCGTCGAGCTACCTGCTTTATTGCAGTTCCGTTAACCGAATGGTTCTTACTTTTTTTGTAGCCGCTAAACTTACTTGATTTTCGAGGCGTAGGACAAACAAGAAACGAATGGAGTTTGAAGAGAAAGAAGCGAAAGCTGACGAAGCGTTGGTTGAAAGTAACGGTGTAGATGTTCCAAAACAGGTTACTTACTTTTACTAACGAAATTTGGTTTCATATTGTATGGACTGTCTGCTCGGCCTGGGCCTGTTGGGTATATTTGTCGTTTTTGGTTCTTATAGACACCGGTTGTATTGCGGCCTGGTTAGCTTATGTTTCTAAAACCCGCCTTGGGTTTATTTTGACACATTACAACTAGTATCTTATTCTACAGACACCGAAGGCAAAATATCCGAAACATGTTTTCCTCATTATCGGGAACGAATTCTGCGAAAGGTTTTCCTTCTACGGAATGAGAAGTAAGTTCCTTTCAAAAATTTTCGCAATTTGTTTTTAAATAGGCTGTACGTGGTACTGCATATTATATGGTTGACAAGGGCAAGATCATTTTAACTGCATTTTTGTTGCGCTTAATCGTCGCATGAACAAAAATATGACGTGGTTTATTAAAAACTTATGTGCTTCGACTGCTGCATTGTTCAAAAACATTTTTAGATGTTTAAAATGCCAAGATTTAAACAAAAACCATAAACCATGGACTCAACGTGCTGCAATGTAGAACGACGCTGTATGTGTTCGCATTTTGCGCAAGCCTCTAACACGTTTGCACAGTGTCAATCACAAACCGCAACATCAATCAATCCACCTGTAACCTTCCGTACTTCTCCGCAGCCGTGTTGGTCTTGTACGCCAGGAATTTCCTACAGTTTGACGAGGACACTTCCACCGTTGTTTTCCACGCGTTCACTTTCCTAGCCTACTTTTTCCCGTTGGTGGGTGGAGTGATTGCGGACTCATATTGGGGCAAATACAAGACCATCCTTTATCTCTCCATCCTCTATGTGCTGGGTCATGTTGTGAAAACTCTAGCCGCGATCCCGTATATACCAAGCAATGCGGCTCATATGTAAGTTGTTGTTTTTCCTTGTGAAAATGTTGTTGCCCATCTGAGTGTTTAGTATTGTGGCAGACAATTTTCTATGAGCGTAATAATAGACAAATCGGTTGAATCAAGAACTAAAAAAGAAATTTTGTCTCTTAATTCGTTCGATAAACGATACGTCAAGCACATTTGTTTGTTTGAAAAAAAGCTGAAAAAATGAACCAAAATATGTTGACACTTGGGTTCATTTAAAACACCGATTTTTGGGAAGATAAGCGAAATAGTTTCAAATCAACACGCATCCCATTTCAAGTATTTTGTGTTAAACGAGACAAAACGTGGGCAATAGAACTGTGTTGTTTGTACTGGGAGTGTAAAAGTTCAAGGCATTGTAAGATGTAACTCGAGTCAAAAGGAAGGTATTTTGCTAACAAAATCGAGTGCCTTTCCACCTGACAAAATTCAAATTATTGGCAAGTTGTTGGGTTTTTACAGAACTCTGTCGATGCTGGGACTGTTGTTTATCGCAATTGGCACTGGTGGAATCAAACCCTGCGTTTCGTCGTTTGGGGGCGATCAGTTCCATCCTTCGCAGGTCAGTGTCACATTGTACAGGGTGCTATGTGTAGCTAGGTTTTATATCAGGCAATATATTTAATCACGTCGACCTCATTGTTGCATTGTTGTTTTTAAGAATTGGAATAAAGACGCGCCCAAAACAAAGTCCAAAACGACTGGCGTGTTTTTGGCCTTTTTACGAGTTCGGTTGTAAATGGTGCCAATAGTAAAAAACTGATTAAACAACGAAATCGGTCAAGTAAACATCTGTAAACAACAACAAAATTTTGCGTTTCAGCGATCCCCTCTTTGACATATGTAATGCCATCATGACCTTGTTCTGTTCATAGGATTTTATCGATTCATACGTTAAAAAATTATCGTATTTGTTAAAATCGGACGCCTCCATTATTTGGCATTTAATGACGTCATTACTCTTGCCCTATGACGTAGGAGCGGTACAGGAGCCAGTTTTTCGCCATGTTCTACTTCTCGATCAACGCAGGAGCACTTTTGTCGAAACTCGTCACTCCAATGTTTCGTGCTGATATGGATTGCTATCCTGGTATGAGTGGACATCTGTACGATGAATGTTATGCGATGGCGTTTGGGATTCCTGGACTTCTAATGCTGGTTGCTGTCGGTACGTGTTTCGTTTCTGTTTTTGGTTGGCACATTTATCCATGAGTTGTTATATTAATTTGCCTTTAAATCTTTTATTCCTTTACCTAATCTCTAAGCCAGTGGTTTCAATTTTTTTATTAACCGCGTATTGGTCGGGGATCCTGTCCAATCGCCGCGCATCACGTTGTTCTAAGTTTTCAAAAATGCAGGGATTTATAAACAGTAACAAAAATAACGCTTTTCTTTGATAAAACAGAAGGTTTTTGCGTATCACAAAGTAGAACTTTGCGTACCGCTAGTAAAGGGATCGGCAACTTTTTGATCGTAGTGTGCCTGTTTAGAAATTATTTCAAAATGTTAATGACTCCGCGTGCCATGGTTGATAACGTTACTGCTTTACGTTTCTGCGTGTATATTTTTAGATTGGGGTCGCTCCACCAAAGGTCGGTGCAAATTTTTAGCTCCCTAACCCCTGTGTATTAAGTGATATGTTATGATTTTATTCTTTGCTTGGGTGTGCCAGACGCGGTTTGCCCTAAGAATTCAGGTGTTTGGTAGGCTAATCGCTACGATGCCCACTTGTAGCTCGTCGCTGCAGCACTTAACGATTAAAAACAAAGATGTCGCACAATTTGACTAACATTTTTTTGGAACATGAACTCGTTCGTTTGGTGTGTCACGAATAATCAGTTCACGTGCCAACTATGGCACGAGTGCTATGGGTTGCCTACCCCTGTACTATGGGTTGCAACATGTTGGGAACCAATCTGCTGAACAATGGTTTTAGCATGAAAGCGCACTGGAAGCACTTGTGTGTATTAAATGGACGATGAAGACATTGTTATACCGTCGTACAAATGTGATCTTATACCTTTCAGTGTTCTTTGTGGCCGGCACGAAGTTCTACAGACATGTACCCTTGAGCGGGAGCGTGTTTTGGAGGTTTTGTAAGTGCGTCGGTTCTGCACTCACTAACAAGTGGAAGTTGAGAAACAAAGAGCACGAGACAAGGAAACACTGGGTAGATTACGCCAAATCAACTGTGAGTTTGAAGATTTTTGTCGCAGTTTTCTGTATTAAGTGACTTTCCACCAAATTTGGAGGTTTACAACCGCCGATCCGAATAAAAATCGCCCCGTTAGCAAACATCGCCACGTTATAAGTAACGTCTAATGTTGCAAATCAAAAGTTTTATATCAAAAAGGATAGAAATCTTCCAGCTAGTGGCGTATAGGGCCCTAGACCGTGGACAAGCCAAGTTAACCACGATCTTACAATTACGCTTGGTTGAATAGACTGAGGCGATCGACCCATATAACAGACATAAAACCTGGATTCGCATTCGGGGTCGTCCGGGTGCGACCCCGCAAACTATCAAAAAAATTGTTGCAATACTATGGTCATTGAATTTTTCTGCATTTCGCATCCTCATTTAAACACTTTAAAATGTAAGTTGCTAAATGCTTTCTAACCTTGTACCACTTGTATGTGGCCAATGGGTTGTAGTAATTTAAAAAAGATAAAAGTCATTTAACTTGAAAATCTCTTGAATTCAAAGTTTTTATGGTTTTAATTGAGATTAAGAAAAGCGTTATGCAATGCGAAATCTTTGATATTAAAGGTTTGCTTTCAGCCCAAACAAACAACAAGTATAACCATGCAACAAAAACATGCTTAACTTTTAAGTTGTGTAACTTGTGGCTTCTCAAAATCTCAAACCTGCTTTTATTTCCAGGATTTAATGAAGCGAGATACGAAATATGTATTGAGAATTTTGCTTCTCTTCACACCTTTACCCTTCTTCTGGGCCCTCTTCGACCAGCAGGGATCGCGTTGGACCCTTCAGGCCCTTCATCTTGATGGATATTGGGTACGATTCATTCTGTGAGCAACAACTGAGAGTGATTAAAATGAACAATATCTTATTATAGCCCGCTAATGACCATCAACGATCTTTGTTTTGTCAAGTAAAATTTTATAAATGGAATGTTTCCAAAAACAGTTTTAAATCATAGGAATACATATTTCGGCTAATCAAAGCGTCCTCAGTTCCTTATTTAAATAAAACCTGAACAAAAAGTGTGTATTTCCTTAATGATAATTCTTCTTTTTTAAATAAAGCTCTCAAAACTTTACATTCCAGGGTGAAATGTTGATAAAACCAGATCAAATGGACATCGTGAACCCGTTACTTATCATCACACTGATTCCTGTATGCGAGTTTGGCTTCTACCCGCTATTACGTCATATCAAAATCAACTTTACTCCCATTCGTCGGATGACCGCTGGGCTGCTGCTGGCAGGGTTGTCGTTCATTTTCACTGCGATCCTACAGTTTAATATCGATGTAAGCGAAAAGTTTTTGTTTCCTTTTCACCCTCGGTGAGAGGCTCCTTTTTGTTTTCTGAGATTAACACCCGCTTTTGAAAACCTGATATAAAGCATTAGGAATTGCTCTTCCTCACATTGTAATTTGTGCTATACTGGATCGACAGAAAAACTTCTCATTTAAAAAATCTCAAGTCAGGAAAAATTCGAACTAACTGCTATCAATTTTTGAATTTCATTTCGCTTCAGCAAGGAATAACCCCACTTCCTACCGCCGAACAGTTCTCGTTTCGCGTCGTCAACATGGCGCCATGTGACGTCACGATGATGTCATCGAATATGCATTTCGACGGCCTGGTGGTGAAAAGCACAGAGGTAAGAAAAATTCCTGCAACTCTGAAACCTTTTCAATGCTGCTGATTTGATATTTTTGTAATAGATAAGTAACACCAAAGAATTCTTTCTTTCCGCCGATGACCCCTTGTCCTTGAGCTTCAAGACATGTGCGGGAAGCGGTGACGTCATAAATCGTACGGTAACCGGTCGCGGTGAGATGCTCGACGTGCTTATATTTGGAAATGAGGGGCGAAGTTTTGCGCGGGTTGGTGCATGCTTTTTAGTAAAAAGCATAGGCTAGAAGTAGTTGCAGGTGGATTCCAGAAGCGATCTGCGTGTTTTCTACCCCAAGCTGGGATTGACCAGCATAAACCTAAATTTAGCTCAAAACAATTTTACCACAGTGAGATTTTTATTGTTTTCACTTATTTCGATTTAGTCGGTTATTCCAACGCAACGTTTGGAAAACGGAATGGCAACAGTCCGGTTTCTTAACGCGAATGAGGGAAACGAGTATTCCGTCATGTCTGTCGGAGAAAAAGTGTCGGCTCCTCCAGGAATCAGAAGCGTTTCTTTGGAGGTTCCTAAAGGCCCGTAAGTATGATTCTAACGTACACAAGTCCAATAATAATTTGTATGAGGATGTTTATGTAAACACTGGACGTGAGGCTATGGATCATAGCATTGCCAGTATTTAATTCTGGGCGTATAATTATGCCGAGCGTCCGGTGTTGTCGCCTAGGCAAAAAGAGGCCACTCGCTTTGGTTATCGGATATTTGTCATGAATAGTTTAGTATACTGTTACATGTTGTTGCCTTTGTTATAGATCTTTATTCTGGGTAACTGACAACATAACCAACATCCCTGTATTAAACGGATCGTATGAAGCCAAGCCAGCTGGAGTTTACACGGTTGTTATGGTAAGTTTAAAGGTAAATGCGTCCTTTTTACACCAGAGCAAATTTAAGCATTTTTTGCGTGCTTGTAACATCATCCAAACGTCTGGTACCGCTTACAATTCGGCAAATTTGTTTAGTTAAATCATCTTAACCAAAATCGTTTGGCTAAAAGGTTTGTAAATGCCCGTCCCTCTGAGTGCACCTTTTTACATCGAGATATTTGGTAGGCTCTCCACCAGCGTGGTTTGTAAGTTTCTGACTTAAATTTAGGAAAAGTTAGCTTTTACAACGTATAGAAGAAAATGTGCGTAAGTAAACCCAAAGTGAAACTGTAAAAAATTTTGGCAACAACTTAACGGCCTATTCGAAATTGAATTTATTTCGTAAACCTACATGACAATCACAAAGTATTATTATTGTTCCAACGTTTTTCTTATGTTGCAGGCGGGAGGAAAATTTTACCAACTCACAGATGTAAACCCGAACACAATAAACATTGCTTGGATGATTCCACAATATTTAGTTCTCACAATCGGAGAAGTTTTTCTCTCCATTACCGGTTTGGAGTTTTCATACACTCAGGTTGGTTATTCTTTATTAGGTAAATATTAACTGTATTAGAATTTCTACGTGGGCGAATTGGTCGTACCTTTAACGCCCAGGAGTTATAACAGAGATACAACTTGGGCAACCACTAATAAAAAAGGCAACCACCATTTGCCTTTTGCACACGCGCAAGTCTATCGTGCGCCAAATCAAGTTGAACAATTTACTGGGGACCCCGAGAAACTATTAACAGAAATAAAACTGTCAATGGTGCCCAATTTTTTTAAATTTTGAGTAAACGCGGTAATTTTTCTTTTATAATATAGGTCAAGTAGTAAAGGAATCTTCCTTCATTGCACTTTTGGTAAAATTTGTTATTTGACGCTAAAACGTTTTTCCGCTTTTCAAACAACATTTGCAGGCGCCGCCGAGTATGAAAGCAGTTGTGTCAAGCTTCTGGCTTTTAACAGTTGCATTCGGAAACCTGATTGTGCTGGTGATTGCTAAAGTGTCGCTTATTGAAAGTCAAGCGTATGAATTCATCCTGTTTGCTGCTCTCATCTTTGTTGCTGCCGCTATTTTCATGTTTCTTGCAAAAAGGTTTGTTTCTTTAGTTGTGCTAATGAATTTTTAAAGGCTAAAGATTGTTCGTAGCCTAATTCTAGACATCTTTATGTTCACGTAGTCTATTGCTATCAACCGAAAAGGTCAAGTTTCTTTACTTGTTAAATAATGGTAAATAATCTAAAGTGCCAAGCGCGTTAAAATTGTGTGCAAAAAAACAAACATCGTATTCATATTTCTTATTTTTCTGTATTTTTGGTCTGTCTTTGTGCCACAAAGTCCAGCTTTTTAAATTGGATCAAAACGAAC
>QXVZ01006765.1:826-220753 GCA_008931825.1 Phallusia fumigata
ATTAGTTGCCTCTTGCGGTTGTTTGTCGGAATGTTGAGGAGAAATAATGTTAATAAAACGTTCAAAATGACGTCCGAATGGGTCCAAAAAGAGTTAGCTTTTACGTCTGTAACAAACGTTGTTTGCACGTCGCTTATGATGTTGCAAATTGGTTGCCTTGTGGTTTGTTAAAACGTTGAGGAAAAACGTTAACAAAACGTTTGAAATGACGTCCAAAATGGTCCAAAACAAGTTCGCTTCGACGTCAGTAAGAAACGTTGTTTCTACGTCACGTATGACGTTGTAAATTGGTTGTATTGTGGTTTGTCGCAACGTTAAAAAATAACGTTATTAAATCGTTCGAAATGACGACCAAAAAGGTCCAAAACCAGTTAGCTTTGACGTCAGTAACAAACGTTGTTTGTACGACGTGTGTGACGTTAGAAATTAGTTGCATTGTGGTTTGTCGCAACTTTACGAAATAACGTTATTAAAACGTTTAAAATGACGTTCAAAATGATCTCAAACAAGTTAGCTTCGACGTCAGTTATAACGTTGTTTGTACGCCACAAATGACGTTCGAAATTGGTTGCATTGTGGTTTGTCGCAACGTTAAGAAATACCGTTATTAAAACGTTCGAAATGGNAATACCGTTAATAAAACGTTGGAAACGACGTACAAAAT
The DNA here is from genome assembly GCA_008931825.1 of Phallusia fumigata. Taxonomy (NCBI): domain Eukaryota; kingdom Metazoa; phylum Chordata; class Ascidiacea; order Phlebobranchia; family Ascidiidae; genus Phallusia; species Phallusia fumigata. Next base: position 1,491 of record QXVZ01006765.1, read on the forward strand.
GGTCTAAAAACAAGTTAGCTTCAACGTCAGTTATCAACGTTGTTTGTACGTCACGAATGACGTTGTAAAATGGTTGCATTGTGGTTTGTCGCAACGTTACGAAATAACGTTATAAAAACGTTCGAAATGACGTACAAAATGGTCTAAAACAAGTTAGCTTCGACGTCAGTAACAAACGCTGTTTGCACGTCACTTATGACGTTGTAAATTGGTTGCATTGTGGTTTATCGCAACGTTAGGGAATAACGTTATTAAGACGTTTGAAATGACGTCCAAAATGGTCTAAAACAAGTTAGCTTCGACGTCAGTAGTCAACGTTGTGTGTACGTCACGTATGACGTTGTAAGTTGGTTACATTGTGGTTTGTCGCAACGATAAGAAATACCGTTAATAAAACGTTCGAAATGACGTCCCAAATGGTCTAAAAGAAGTTGGCTTCGACGTCAGTAATCAACGTTGGTTGTACGTCACAAATGAGGTTAGAAATTGGTTGCATTGTGGTTTGTCGCAACGTTACGAAATAACGTTAATAATACGTTGGAAATGGCGTTCAAAATGGTCTAAAACAAGTTAGCTTCGACTTCAGTAGTCAACGTTGTTTGTACGTCAGAAATGACGTTGTAAGTTGGTTGCATTGTGGTTTGTCGCAACGTTAAGAAATACCGTTATTAAAACGTTCGAAATGACGTTCAAAATGGTCTAAAACAAGTTAGCTTCGACGTCAGTAGTCAACGTTGTGTGTACGTCACGTATGACGTTGTAAGTTGGTTACATTGTGGTTTGTCGCAACGTTTAGAAATATCGTTAATAAAACGTTCAAAATGACGTCCAAAATGGTCTAAAACAAGTCAGCTTCGACGTCATTAACAAACGTTGTTTGCACGTCACTTATGACGTTGTAAGTTGGTTGGATTGTGGTTTGTCGCAACGTTAAGGAATAACGTTAATAAAACGTTTGAAATGACGTCCAAAATGGTCTAAAATAAGTTAGCTTTGACGTCAGTACTCAACGTTGTTTGTACGTCATAAATGACGTTGTAAATTGGTTGCATTGTGGTTTGGCGCAACGTTAAGCAATAGTNAAATTGGTTGCATTGTGGTTTGTCGCAACGTTAGGACGTACCATTAATAAAACGTTCAAAATGACGTTTAAAATGGTCTAAAACAAGTTAGCTTCGATGTCAGTTATCAACGTTGTTTGTACGTCACAAATGACGTTGTAAGTTGGTTGTATTGTGGTTTGTCGCAACGTTAAGAAATACCGTTAATAAAACGTTCGAAATGACGTCGAAAATGGTCTGAAACAAGTTAGCTTTGACGTCAGTATTCAACGTTGTTTCTACGTCATGCATGACGTTAGAAAATTGTTNTCGAAACTACGTTGTGTGTTAGCTGGGCTGTTGTTAATGACCCCTAAAGTAAGGGAATCTGTTCTTCAAAAAATGAATCCCACCACTGATTAGCACCAAATTGTTTTATTTAATACCGCAAGCGTAAGAACAGTAAGTTGCACCGAAAGCAGATGGTGAAAGAATCAGGTGAAAAGAATTTTCTAGAAAATTTTAAACTGAACTTTTACCACAGACGAATAAAGTTGAGGATATTAAAAACAAATCAATACACACAATTCAAAAATAAATATTCAAACATTTAAAAAAATGCTTGTGCAGAGCAACCTTGACTTATTTTCTTCCATAACAATAAATGATTTGTTTGCTATCAAAGTTCATTGGGTTTGAGTTGTCGTTTGCATCATACTACATCCGTAACATTATTAGATTGTAAAACAAATGTTAGTAATTTAGGGTGAAGAAATTGTTCCTCAAACACTTTTTGTGCCACATGAAGCAAAAAATACTCACATAAATCCACATGTATAACAATACAAAAAGGTAGTTACAGAAACTGCAAAAAATTAAAATTGATAAAACAGTTAACCATCATGTGAAGGGAAGAACACAATTCTAAAGGTAACAAATTCTACAGTTTACATGCTGGCATTCCAGAGGTTCTGTTTAGAAAATTTATTATGGTCTTCCAACTGTCAATTTGAGCCATACTATGGGGAATTTTTGTGCCACCCCACTCAAGAAACATGGCAAGATTTGATGAGCTTCTGATGCAAAAAGGGGTGTATGCTGGTTCAAGCAGGTGACCTGTTCCTTGGTAGCGAATTACAGTAAAGTCTGGGTGCTTTGCTTTCTTTAAAAGTTTTTCGGCATAGTTATAATAGTGCTCTGAAGGCACATCTTCATCATTTAATGAAGCTAGTAGCAAAAATGGAACATCATGTCTGTTGTAGAACTTAAAAATAGCATCTGAAAGGGTTTCTTCATCGGCATCTGTAATCATTGGAAATCCATTTCTGGATATTAAGCCCCCATGCTTATTAATTTTTCGATACCCAAGCTCTTCATTTTCTACACAGGGCCACACTTTTCCATAGAACTGGTGTGAGTTGTGTACAGGCATTATTGGAGAGTTGATTGCAACAATTGATTTGACACCTTGCAAGCATTCAGCCATACATAGGGCAAACTGGCCACCCTTACACAGGCCTAACACAGACACACCTTGATCTCCCATCACATCCTTATGGTTGCGCAAAAGTTCTACAGCCCTTTCGAACATTTCCATGTGAATATGAAATGTCCAGTTTTCAAACCCAAAGTATTTTATATTGAATGTAGCAAACCCATGTGATGCCAAAAGCGCAGAATCTGCTTCAAGTGGATTTGCCATTGCTCCAAGAATGTATATAACACCTTAAATATTCATTAAAAATATTAAAACAGAATAAAAAATTATATTTTGAAATGTTAAAGCCATTTGTTGGCGCACTGTTATTGCAGGAAGACACTATATAAACCACAAATACTTTGAAATAGAGAAATTACTGCAGAACAGTATGACGGATAAAATGTATTTTGCCAAAAAACAGACACTATAAAACACATGTAACCTTATCTTGTTTGTTTGCAAAAATTCAAATCACTTTTGAATATGTTACAATTCATGCAAAGTTTTTTTTCCTAATTTTACACTTAATTAAAACCACATAGTTTTAGTGATTAACAAACCTGGAAATGGTCCCTTTCCAGGGGGCAAAAACAATGTCCCTTTTACATCATTTTCATCAACCTCAACTCTTTTCATACCAGGCTGCATGTACAGCTGAGTAACTTGACATTTCGCTACAATACTGGCATCATTGTCAGAAATCAGATCATGGACACTATCAAACGTTTTGTCATACACCCGGATTGACACCAATTTTGGCTTTGTAACATCCTTTACTAAAAACCTGACAAACCTTGTCTGTAAAATAATGAAAAATTTAGTAATAACAAAACAATTAGACAAGTTGATGGTTTGTGTTTTATTTTGTAAAAAAGTTATTTCTATGTTCTGTTCATGCTACAGTAATACATATGCAAAGGCTTCTTGTCTTCTTCGACAGCAGTGTAAATGAATAAAAAGTACACACTAACTTTTATGTAACAGTGAACAGTTCTATACCTAACCACCAACAAACATCGCATATACAGAAATGTGACATGTTTTTCACAATCAAAGCTGCAAATAAAAAGTCCATTGACAGAGTTATAAATTATACCAACTTTGTTGTTTGGAGATGATTCCATTGACCAGAAAAGACCCATTTTGTCTACTCCTCTGTATGTGCCAGCAAGACTTTCATGTTTTGACAAATCAAGTTCACCTGCAGCAATATTTTCGGAAAAAAAGATTGCACAAAGAGTGGCTGAATTAACATACCTGCTGGGCTTGTGAAAAAAACTCCAAAGCTTTCAAACTCATATTGACCAGAATATGAGGTAGCTCTTACTGTTACCATCTGATTGGGTGGTAAATCTGTTAGATTAAATTGCATGTAGAACAGTAAATCGTAAAGCACACAAATTTACCATGTATTTGAATATCCACTTCTGAGTCTGCCATACTTGGCTGTGGGCTTACTGCGATGGTGGGACTCATTTTAGGATGATATGTGCTTTTCTCTTCTTTAAGCTCTCCTTCACCCAAAGGCTCAATTCAACTTTTTACTCAAGCACAAGTTTTTAAAACACAAAACTGCAAGTCTTAAGACCCAAAATCATGGAAAAAGCTTACTTTTAACAACCATAAATGTATTCACAGTCCCCTCATTCACATTCCTCAAGCAACTGGTAAAAACTGCCAAGTCATGTTTAGTCTGTGGACAGACTTTGGAGTCTGTCAATCATTAACCAGTGCTATGACATATCCAAAAAAACTCAATGCCACAGGTATGCCTAACGCTAAAGACTTCTACAATGTAAAAATTGCCGCAAAACATATTTTTAGTTGATATAATGGGCTGTTATGCAATTTTTGACAAACAAAACCCCATCGCAAGTAACACATTCGCATAACAAGTTCATTGTTAAAGTTTGAAGATAAAAGCAAACTTAAAATGCATTCTGTAACTAATGCACATTACAAATAGCAGAAACGTTACTGTGGCATTGCAAAAAAAACTGTTTGCACAAATGTGAGAAACAAACTACCCAAACAAAAGTTTTTATCTGCAACTCAATTCAACTATCAAAGCAAAACAATTGCCTATTTTAATACAGTTTAAATTTAATAGTGGAAGTTACAAAAAGTCAATAGCAGATTAAAACAGTGAAAAACAATTAATGACGATTGTTTTAAACATTCAATGCAACAAGCATAAAATATCAGTAAATACCCATGTTAAAGTTTAGATGATGGAGGGTTTAAAGTTCTGTTTAGAAAGTTTATGGTTGTTTTCCAACAATCTATTTGTGCCAGACAATGAGGAATTTTACTTCCTCCCATTTCAAAGACAACCCCTTGATCAGGTACTGGGTTTCTAATACAAAATGGGGTATATGGGGGCTCCAGTAGATGGCCTGCCCCAGGATAACGCACAATAGTGTAGTCAGGGTGTTTGGCCTCTTTAAAAAGCTTCTCAGCAGAGTTACAATAATGTTCGGATGGTACATTGCTATCAGACAGGCCTGTTATGTACATAAATGGCACATCATGGCGGTGGTAAAACTGATACAAAACTTGTGCCTGTGTTTCTTGATCTACATCTGAAACATATGGCAATGAGGTTCTTGTAACCCACGCACCATACTTGTTAATTTGCTTTGGAGCAAATTGGTGTTTAGAGAAGGCTGGCCAAATTTTGTCACCATATTGATGAGAATTGAAAACAGTTAAGATAGGTGCATTGAGAACAATAACTGATTTTATGCCTGTCAAACAGTCAGCCATGCACAAAGCAAGCTGGCCACCTTTACACAAACCAACAACTGATACACCCTGATCTCCCATCACTGCTTTATGATTTTGCAAAAATTTAACAACTTTCTCGAAGCTTTCCATCTTCACATGGTACACATAGTTTGTGAAATCAAAGTATTTCAGGTTTAGAGTTGCAAACCCATGAGAAGCCAAAAGTGATGCCTTGGCTTCAAATTGTGCAGATGCCACACCAAGCATACTTATAACACCTGTTAAAATGCAATCTTGTAATTTTTTTACTTGGTTGCATTATATACACACTACACAGAAGCCATTATCAAACTTAAAAATGACCAGACTAGTGAAAAATAAATCACTATGACCAAAAAATTAAGATTGTGGTCGAATCTACGCCTGATTAGCCATCAAGAAATGCCTGTAGGTCACTCTCAGGAAGTTGGAGAATTTAAAAAAAATTAATTCAAAGTTTGGACCTATTTTTAAACATGCAAAACTATTTTGTTTTATTGGAAAATGGGATTATCTGGGGCAAAAGGATTTGATTATGCCAGAAAGTTTAAACTGCAATGACCGACCATACCGATCGAAAGTGTTTTAACCGACTGAAAATCTGGATTAATGAATGAACTGCAGAGTTTTATGGAAAAGATTGCCATCTAAAGGTAAGTCAGTCCACAATCTATGAAAATTGTACCAATAAAAAACAAACCTTAACATTTTAACTACTTCTGTGCAGTAAAATAAACCAAATAAGATGATACCAATCAAACAGACAAAAAATAGGCAAAACAGGGAACTACAACATGATTACAAAAAGGCTACCTGGAAAGGGACCTTTTCCTGGTGGTATAAATAAGGCCTCTTCAAAATCAGTTTCATCCACCTTTATACGCTTTGTTCCTGGCATCATATTTAACCGAGTAATTTGACATTTTGCAATAACATCTATTTCATTTTTGAAAGAAACATCATGAAGACTAGAAATGAGTTTCTCATACACATACAGTGTCACCAATTGTGGCTGTGTGACATCTCTTACCAAAAACTTTGCAGATGCAATCTACAAATGTTAAACAAGGTGTAAGATATAGAGTTTTCAGATTCAACTAAAGTCTTTTAACACATGGACTTTACATGTGTACATATGCAACATAGTCGACCAGTAATTTTTCCAACCATTGAAAACATAAAAAGGCTTGTAAACACTTAAGGGCTGCTGGAAGAAAAGATTTTAACAAACCTTATTTCTGGGTGAAGGATCCATTGACCAGAACAGGCCCATCTTATCAACACCATGATATGTTCCAGCTAATGACTTTTGTTTTGCCAAATCAATTTCACCTGTCAAGAATTCGTTTTTAAACAAAATAAACAAATAAAACTACCTCATTAACCTTTTTCATTTGATTGAAATATTCCAAAGCTTTCAAACTGATATTGCCCTGAATGCATAGAAGCATGAACGGTGAACAAAACATTGGCAGGAAGGCCTGGAAAAAGAATTTAATAAATTTAAAACTGTTTTACTTAGAAATAATTTTCCTACCATAAATAGAAATGTTGACTTCAGAATCAAACATACTTGGCTCAGGATAAACTTTGAAATAAGGGGGCATACTGCACATTTTTGAGTATTTCCTAATAGCACAGATTAGCTGCTAGAGATATGAACCTCTTTGTGCATAGCAAAGCCAAACATTGGTCTGGTCAAGCAAACCAAATGCTCACAAAGTAGTCAAACATTAACCACATTGTGTGCAAATAACAGCTTACAATAAAAAAGTTCCAAATATAAAAAGTGATGTTAATATATGTAGTAAATGGAAAGCTTAAGAAGGCCAAGACTGGCCATTACACAATTTCTTGAAAATGCTTGGAAAAGCCTAAAATCCCTTTGTAGGTGATTCTGCTTACCAAGTGTACATACTAAAACATGCTTCTATTCTTGCATCAAAACAGGATAACTGTTACTGTTTTTGTTCAATGACCCAAATTAATCCCAATGCTCTACACCAGTGCTATTGTACAAGTTTTGCAAATATTGTGTCACCACATTTTTCAGATTACGCACACACTGTATGATGAACATGTATTTTGTTACAACACATCCAGAACATAAATAGTCAAAATAGAACATAGATGACCACAATTTTTTTCTTTATTTTACATTTTTATTTTTGGGCATCATTGCATGCATAAATTGAGATGCAACTTGTGCTGAAAAACATGAGCTTGATTATAATCGTAAGTAGATAGTGTCATGGGGTTACCTTTTCAATTTAAACACATCTTAAACTTTTTTATCTTGATTGGATACATACATTGAACTCTGTGGAACCTTTAAAACTGAAGGAACCCCTGCGAGTGTTTTATGAAACACTTTCTGCGGAACCCATTTAAAAAGTGGTGTTCTGCACCACAAAATGTTCCAACGTGTCATATTGTGTTAAGCATTGTTGAATAATTGCTGTAAGTGGTATGTGATCAATAAAACCATCTTACACAATGTGTGGCATGGGGATGTCAAACAAAGGTGATTATCCCTTAACCAACCAGTGTTAAATTGAGCAACCAAATGTTTTTTTCACAGATACACATTTGGAAGTGCTTTAGACAAAACAAGGGTATCAAAACCTTACCACACCCTGTCTAAAAACACAAAACCGTCACTATAGATTATATACCTTTTTCTGATCCGGTTGGCCTTTACGCTCTCTCATATAAGTGAAGTTATGTGCTGCACCACATTGTACCTTTTATGCTTATATTTTTTCACGAAAAAGAGAAACAAAACCCATTGGGCCTTGTACCTACCACTTTTGTAGTAGCAGTAATCTTGTCGCAAAGTAAAAAAACATTTGGCATTCTTAACTGAAAGATTTGCACATACAAACATAGACAAAACGTCAAAGGCAATCAGTTAATTCACTGACAGTCAACAATGACAATCGAAATAGGGGATTTTCCTATGGGACTTTTATGGTGAAATTCATTTTGCATGTTATTTGTTCGAGTTTGATAGCGGTCTAGCTGCGAACCTGCTTAAACAATTTACGGTGTGGCTGCAGCGCGTTCGACCTTTGGCTTAGGGTGGATCCGAAACTGCTGAATAGTTATTCAATGGAGTTAAATTTTGTGTACTCCAAGCAATACAAATCCAACTGCATTATGTCGGGAGTTAAAATATTCGTGTCAGAGCACGTTAGGTTATGAAAATATATATTTACAATGGAATTTCTGTCGGGTTGCATCAACTTGGATCCATTTTTTAAAAGCGACGAAACGGAAACGGCGTTCTCCTAAACACACCAATTTAAAAAATAGTATCTCGCCATTTGTCAACTGTTAATATTGACGTCATAACACAGTACTTGCACTTTGCGGGAGGCCAGGGGTATAGTGGCAATTTTATAGGTGCCTGAGCTCTCTGCACAGGCCAATTCCAATGAACCATCATTCACTTGCATAGGTGATGGAGCGGAGCTCTGAATCGATCCTGAACTATAGGTGGATCTGAGTTCGTCTTATTCATAATCGCAGTAAATGTACAGATGCATCCTATTGACGATTTCCACCATTTGGCAATGCAAGTCAGCCACTCGGTGGCATCCCCCATGTTGATACATGATGTATGATCACATGAAAAGCTTAAATGATTTATGAAAACAGCCGAAGGTGTTAAAGTTTCCCCACAACCGGTTACTACTCACAGAAAATACACGATCTGTATAATTTACAAATCATTGTTAAGAGCAAAAAACCATAAACTTCGCAAGTTCGCAACAGCACAGAATGTGTAATGTTTTATGTTTAGGCTGGAAGTATACAATCTAAACTCCTCGAATGTATAAAATCATCAGTGCAAATGGCCAACCATCTTGAAAAAAGCCAGATTTCTGGAATTTGGCGTCAAAAAAGCCAATCTGGCAACCCTGGTCCCAGCCCTGGACACTTTGAAGCATGAAAAACTTGCACGTGGACAATCTAGATAAGAATTACACTAAATAACAAGAATAGGAAACACTCGCAGGTCATGTGAAACTTCAAGCACAATATATTTGGACAAAACCACAAAAATATTGTTGGCATAACAAAGAGCACTCTATGATTAGAGGTAGCAATTTACAGATCATTAATTTGTTGTGTACAAAGGAATTTAAAATTATAACAATTATGTAATTTACTTTTTCAGGGTACAACAGCCAGTCAAAGGGGCCCAAATGCAGAGTTGACATGAAACACACAAACGGTAGCTGCCAGGCATTGTATAAATTTAAAAAGGATATTCTCGCAAATGTATCCTTCATCATGGCGTTTCGTGTCTTGTTCAGGTCGTCTTCCTCAAGTTAAGTTACACTCAATACAACACACCAGGACGAAACTCAGCTCTATTTAATTTCGCTTCCAGTTATTTACCCTGGGAAGACGATCGGAGGGAGATGTCGAAACGTCAGTATGCAAAAATATGCTTTATTTATCATTTGCTTTATTAATAGATGGTAAATCTTGATGGTTTCCATCCTTGCCAGCTAGTATACTTCTTTAAGGGTTTACCACATGATCAAGAAACAGTTCCACTTTAAATAAATAAAAAATACATACTGATTAACAATGTGCAGTTGAAAAATTGGTATGTATAGATGTTGAGTTGCATACTTAGGAGGGCAAAATAATCAAGTGTTTAGGGCCACCAAAGGCGTGTTTAAAAATGTCAAATACACACAAACCACAAACTGCAAATAAAATCATTCAACAACCTGATTTTGACAATACAAACACAAAAACATTAACACTGAAATTGTTTAACACTTAAGGTGTATATCAACAAAAATTACTTAATATCAACTTGAATGCAACAAGCAAAATAAGTTTCATTTCAACTTCTCTGATAGAAAATTAAGTTGCCGTTTCCATGCATCCTGCTCTGCATGGCTGTGCATTGGAAGACAACCTCCCATATCAAGGACAACACCCATTTCTGCTTGATACATTTCAAAACAGAATGGAAAATTTGGAGGCTCGATGATATGTCCAGCACCAGGATAACGGACAATTTCATAATCTGGATGTTTTGACTCATACAATTGCATTTCCGCCACGCCAGCGTGGAAAGGTGAAGGAACACACTGGTCATCCATACCAACAATCAGGAGGTATGGAATGTGGTGCTGTTTCTCAAAGTTAAAGTAGCCTGGTAAACACTGCAGTTTTTCTGGAGCAGGAAGTTCAAAACATTTGGCAAATTTGAGCTGGCCATTACTCTCGGGGTGCATAGGTATCATCTTTAATCCTGGATATGTTTTACCTTCATATTTAAAATCCCCAACTACTGTGTTGACAGTGGCATTTATCCATATAACACAAGCAATATCTGACATCAATGTTGCCATTGCCATGGCAATTACACCCCCTTTGCATATTCCCAGTAATCCAATACCAGTTTTATTTCGAACTGCAGGATGTTGTTTCATGAATTCAATTGCATTCTGAAAATATTCAAGGTTGAGGGTGTCATTTAGTAATTTTGGAAGATGTTCGAAACCATAGTAACCAAGAACCAGCGTTGCAAAACCATGTGATGCCAAAAGACCTCCTTTGTATTCCCTTATGCCAGGATAACCACCAAACAACGTAATGACACCTAAAACATATAGATTAAGAATCAGCAATGTTTCAACAAAAAGCCTAAGCATAAAACTTATTTGTGGTGTTTGAGCAACAAAGGTTTACTTATCACCTATTGTAATAGTCTGTTTTCCAGTCCACAATCATGTCAAGCACAAAATTGCAAAGTAGGTCACAAAAGCTTAAGCTTTTTGCAATGTCACAAACATTAGCACATTTTAACATGTAAAGGAATTCTGGGCAAATAATGACGATGCACATTAAAAACCACATGTCATGTTTAACAAGTTATTTTGTTTACCTGGATGTGGGCCTTCGCCTGCTGGCAAAAACAAAGTTCCTACTAAACCATTGGAACGAACTGGAATTCGCCTAACACCAGGCCCAAGGATAGGTCGAGGAATGTCAAACTTTAAAATTTCTGTTTTATCTAATGTTGTCGTTCTTAAATCCTGCATTTTGTCAAGTTTTCCATTGTGTAAACTAAAATTGTAAATTGGTGTTTCAATACTTGAATTAGGATAGCGGATTGGGTGCTTCTGCAAAATAAAAAAACAATGTAATGTTGTGTAACTGCTGGCTAACAGAGTGAGACAAACCTTTGTTATTGAATATGACTTCATGGACCAAAACATACCCATCGGTTCAATACCTTGATATGTTCCACCAATAGAAACATCTTTTGCCAAATCCAAGGTTCCTGTCACAAATAAACACTTTTTGAATTTGATACAGCCCACAATATATTGAAATTAGTGCATAAAAACTGTACAATAAGGCTCACTGTTAGTTTGAACACACCTATTTTTATAAAGTAGGTATATATTCAATTGCGTGCACTAACAACTGTTAACAAAGCAGCAAAAATTCGTGGCAAAACTTTAAAGTCACTACCTGAAAGTGATGTCCGGTAATTTGCCAAACTTTCGAAAAAGCAATCATTGGAAACAGGAAGAGATGCATACAAGGATACGTCTTCTGAGGGTGGCAAGCCTAAAAACAACAACATTTAGACCTGCTTCTCGTAAACACTTTAACACATTGCAGTTTTGATTTCCACATTAAAAACAAATATAAAAGACCAACAAGCAAGAAATATACACAAGACAGTTGAACATTGGTTAAACAATGCCTGTGTAACTATAAAATGGCACCTTAGGTCAATAGCCAATAAACGAACCAGTAATTCAAATTAGGATTTGTATGTCAAAAAGACTGGGGGATGGCAGAAATGCAGAAAGCTCTGGGCCTTTTTTTCTGGTATAAACATTCAAACTAACAGAAGCCCTAAGGTACGATGCTAAATACAAGAGGTAACTAACTGAACCAAAGTCACCAGTGTTTATTGCCTTTACAAGTATATAAATTTACAAAATAAACTTATTGAGTCGAACTGCACTTTGCACTCACTTACATCTGCCTATGGGTATAAATTGTACTAACTACTAATGAAGGTTTGTGCATTTGTAGACATGGCTAATGTTTTGCCTGTACAAGTCAATTGCCTGCACAAGTGAGTTTAAAAAGCAAAAGCATCATTCTTTTGTTCATAAATGTATTTCCACATAACTGACCTTGAATTTTAATGCTGATAGTTTCATCAATAAGATGTTGTTCTGGGCTGATTGTAACCGAAGGAGCAGCTGTGTGTAGATAATTGACATTTACAGCAACTGCTTTGCGAGGCAATTTGACTTTTTTGATTCGAAATCGTAAAAGCCTCCTTGCGTTTTTACAAAACATTGTAGCCGGTAAAATTGACAAAACATAAAAAGTAAGCACCTACAATACAGAACAGTTTATAGGACAGGAACATAAAGGATATGTATACGAAACCCAAGCTACTTACCAGTAAGTGACTCCTGGTCAGTATTAAAGAAAAAAGTGCCCGCCTTCGTCGAATCGTCACTCAAAGCAAAATCGCAAACATCGAACTTTTTTAGAAGGGGATTTTTTTATGCTGGGGCATCCCAAAACGAAGACGTATACCAGCATAGAAATACTAAACTATGAGTTTCGTGATAAAGAACTTACTAAGAGCTCTTTGGTTTTGTTGATAATGCACGGGTTGTGTTCGGTAATTTAATTGTACTTGACAAAAGGATCACATTTTTTATTTTTATTTATTGCGATTTTTTGAACTTCAATTCAGGTCAACCACCATCGTGTCCAATCGGTTGGATCAATGCCCCCTTAAGCTTCTTGCCTAGAAAAACACGAACGACCGAGCCAGGATTAAATCCCACAACATTGCGCACAGAAGACAGTCGCGCTAAACACTCGGCCATCTTAGAATCACTTTCTGTTTTTAGTTGTCTTACTCAAATAAAAACCGAGACAACAAAACAATACATTGATGTTTGGAGTTTGAGTAAGAATCTTAGAGAAACATAAATGTCACCTTAACAAAAGACTACATTACGCTATGCAAAGCAATTACGACTTAGCTACAGTTGTTCTGGCGAGTTAATCGCTCGCGCGATTGGTATACACATCATCTCAGACAAAAGAACAACTAATCTGAACACAGAACCTAAAGTACGATTGCACCACATGGATATGTCAATTCCGCGTATGGCTATATCGTAATCAAGCAATGAGCATAATGGTCCCTTCTGCATGTCTAAATAGTTTTGGGGATATTTTTAAAAGAATCGAAATGAACACCACATCTAAAAGTGTCGTGTTGAGATGGAAACTGTTTATCCAGGGATTGCTAAAGTCGTCACAATTACCGCGGTAGGCCTATATTTAAAATTCTTGCTTTAGAAAAAATGACTGGGTTCGCCTCTTGCGTAATAAAATCCAAGGCTTCAGGCTTTTATACACGCGTCGGAAGAAACAAACTGGCGCTCTGTAGCAGATGGCTGTCTCCTCGACTAAGGACGTTAGACAGCGTCGGATAAATTCTAGCGTGGGCTTCGGGATTTTCTATATCGTAATCGTGTGAGATGTCTGCACGTTGATGGTGTATCTGCAGCGCGTTCAACCTTGAACCACCAATTGTGCGCCACATAACGTTCTAACGTTGCGCAATTATTTCCGGCCTGGTGATTGATTTAGTGCAATTGTGCCGCTTTTTTTTTCACCAAGCGAAATAAACTCAACTCAATTCATGTGGAGGCGGTGAACAAAGGCTGTGTCTGTTCTGCTTGATAAATTTCTCTTCGAGTGCGAATACTGAGAAAAGTTGACGATGGGAATATTATTTATTGGCGAATGTTTAATATCGTCGAAATCGCTAATATATCTATGAAGCGTGGCACGATGCTTTCCGCGTACAAAAGCTCAAAACATCACACAGCAAGACACTTTGGAACAGCATAAATAAGTGGATCAAAAAAAACGCCATGTATTCGAAACGCAACTTTTACGAAGCGAACTTTTTTATTTCAAAACTTGAAACAAGTCATTTGCATAAGGTAACGTAAATGTGCGATTTGATCAGCGACATCGGCAATTAAACAGTTGAAACATTGCTAGCCAACAATTTTTCAGTGATTTCTCGTATTACTGCCCAGCACTCATCCAGTTTTGCAATGCTGCAGTTTGGTGACCCGGTCGAGATTCGAATGAAATACTTATCTTTGACACAGGAAGGAGTGACGAAGAATCTTCGGTCGGCGTTTATCGCTTCATACAGTTTTCTGTTTAGATCGTTTAATTCCTTAAATCAATGAACTTAATTAAAGACCAAAAATATTGAAAATTAAAACGAAAAAAAATAAACCCAAAAATCCAAAATCAATTTCAAACATATTGCAATTAAAAACTCATTTTGCTTTCGGAGCCTTAGTTTTTGGCGCATCCGTACTATTTCACGTTTCAGACCACATTTGGGCCATCGCACTATAAATTGCAAGTTGAGCGTGAGTATGTTTAACTACATTGTAAAAATAGTTTTGAAGTTGCCTAAATTACAGATCTCTAGTGCCCAACATTGATTTGAACATATTTTTAGCACAAAAGTTTGCTTATTTGTATAATCTATGCATATTCTCACGTAGGGTTTTATCAAAGTAAAGGCTGAAAACTCTCACCTCAGTGTTAAACGTATCTAGTTTCAGACGAAGACAGACAAGCCCAAGCGTGACAGGAAATAGAATTTCATATCGTTTGTCTTGTTCTACCAAACTCTTAAAGTGTTTCGCTTCGGCAACTCCTCTTCTCACGTGACTTCGAAGCCCTTGCAAACCAACCATGCGTAACACGAACCAAAGCTTAACGGCACGGAATCGCCGGCCAGTCGGAATCTGCCAATGCTGAAACAAAGCATTTATACCACGTGGTGGCAGAAGTTTGGGGTAAGGGGTGGTTTGATTTAGTCACATCAAAACAAAAACTTTGTGCGTATATAACAAAGTGGCGTCACCATGTAATCGATTGTTCTTCCATTCTCGTTATGACGCAGATATAAGGGATCCACATTTATTGCGTTAACGGCATCATTGTTGTTCTTAAACCTGAAAAGCAAAAGAGGCCCCTAATTCCGTCCATTTGTAAGCATGGCGCATTAAGACTTTGTCCGCCCACCAAGGATGAAAATGAAAAACAACAACATTTGTCTTGGGGGTCATAAATATTAATTACCGGGACCACAAATGCTTGGCGGCCAGTTGTTCAAGTTAAAAAACGCTTACCACAACGCCGAACAGTCGAAGTTTACCATCATCCACTTGTGCGGGTTGAAACTGAACGAACTCGCAAACTGAAAAAAGCATATCATATCAACACACGCTTACATAGCCTTTTTCAAATTAAAGCACTTCTAATCCTTTAGCGATATATCGCAGTTCTGGACAGAGAAGAGCGCTTCCAGCATAAGCCGCATCAATGTGAAGCCAAATCCCTTCCTTTTGACCTGATATATGCATAAACAATGTTAGTTGAAATACTCATGCTGCTAGAAAAGAAACGTACAAATAGGTCCAATTTCCATTAAATTGTCGTATGTGCAGCAGGCCGTTGTTCCAATTGTCGCACAAACCTGAAGGTAACATAAAATTTATTCGCACAGTATTAAATAAACAGAACTATGACAGAAGATTTTTCAGGATAAACAGATCTTACGAATATCGGTAATCTTCCGTTCCTCTTGTCCTTCTCAATCGCATTTTGAAGTGTTTCTCCTCTCAGCGACCCTTTCTCGTCTGATTCCAAAAGTCTCAAATCGACCAACGCCATTTTGCCTTGGAAAAATATTTGAGTATGTGTTTTTTTGTGAGTTTGTTTTGCACATTACATCTGAGGTCAATTCCAAGTCTTTCTGAAACAACTGGATAGTCAAAGAAATTAAATTATGGTGTGAAACACTTTCCGAACTTGCTGGCCATATGACGAAATACATACGAAACAAAAGCAACACTCGGATCAATTGATAACAGATAGTTAGGTTTAAATCACAGTTGTCCTAAACAAATGTTTTGTCAAATGATTCAAGTAAAAATTGTAGAAATTATCACCTGATGCGGCACCGGAGTCCATATGACTCAAGACGTCACAAAACTTTATGTACAAACCTGCTTTCTCTACGGACGAATGACTGACGTTTGACCCGTAAGCAACCAAACGTTTGTTAGTGTCGTGGTGTGATTGGTTGGGCTCAATATATAGTTGTGTGCGAATTGCCTTACTCCTCGCACACATCAGGGTCAACAAGGTTGATTCACTTGCTGTTCCTGAAACGAAACAAAAAACGTGAACGATTTTGTTTACAGGCGGGTAAATTCCAGTTTTGGGGCTGTGACCCGTCAATCGCATGGTCTGTTTTAACGTCAGATTCAGAAATAAAAGCCGCATGTTTATACCTTGAATCACTCCGCCTCCAGGTCCCGTCCCGTTGTGGAGAAAGAACTCTGGAAGATTTAGAGCTTTGGCTAACCAATCCATCATAACCGTTTCCAACTCAGTGCAGGCTGGCGATGAAGCCTGTTTCAAAGTAGATGACTTAGTAAGTAAAACGGGTATCATGAGGCGTGACACATCGTTGCAAGTCCAAAACACCAACATTTTTTAAGGGGTTCGAACCCCGGGACGATCCCGAGGATTGAGCCCCTCAATCAATTCGACCAAAGCGCAAGAACTAATGGTGTCTGTGACTGACTCGAACAGCACAGAACAATGTTTACCTACCCATGTAAACCCAATAGAAGTGACTGCACTTGTCAGCATCTCGCCAAGTACCGCCGGGTAGCTAGAAGCAGCAGGAAAGAAAGCGAGAAATCCTGAGGAGTTCCAATGGGTCATCCCTTTCATTATTACTTTTTCGAGGTCCGAGAAGACTTCCGGCCAGTTTTCCGCATCTTCCGGGGCTTGGTCAGGCACAAGAGACCGCATGAAACCTAAGCAGATGATTGTTGCCTTAAGTGGAGAGAACATCTTGGTGTATCGTTAATTAGATACGTAATCCGTTTGTAACGTGTCAAAAAGCGCGATTGCATAAACAACAAACCAAACGCAACCGGCGGTATATGACATAACACTCACGTATTCTTAACCAAAACATATTTTAAAAGACCTTCAAACCTTGTCCGCAAGCACTGTTCAACAGAAATATTCACTTCGCCGATTTTTAGAGTTTAACAACAAACACCTCACTTATTCTCGTTACAGAATGTACTAGATAGCTTCACCTGGTTTGACATCGGGAAAGGTTTGTCGTTCTGCAACTGTTGTGTTGTAGTCGATGATACGATCCACCAATGTGTGTGCTGCGCTCCGAAAGTCGTCGTGTTCTATGCCGTGGCGAGGAAAAGAACTGGTATGTGGAATGTTGGCTATTCCGTTCGAATGACTCATTTTTCCAGTTAACGTTAACTAAAAACTTTAAGATCTCTCTGAAGTGCTATTATAAAGTTAAAAAGAAAAATAAATCCACAGATACGTGATAAAAATCCTAAAAAGTAGGTTGCGAAAAAAGCAGCGTAAAAATATGGCCGATTTCCAATAAGCTGTCAAATGTGCAGTAGACTATGCTGTTGTTCCAATTGTAGCACAAACCCAAATGTAACATAACATTTATTTGCACTGTAGCCTATCATAAATATAAAAACATTTCGTCAGAAAGTTTTTGCAGGATAAACAAATTTAAAAAAACAACAGTGGTTTGAAATAGAAAGTTTGGAATGGGTCATTTTTACGTTCATATTGTGCACACAAACTTTATCGTTATATAACATCGTAAGAGGGCATGGAGCAGTTACATTCGACACAGTAGAAAAGCGTCCCCAGCTTTTGTCGCTCCAAATTGGTTTTTACCTCAGCTTTTATAATGGTGGTTCCCGATCTTTTTTCCAATCAAATACCACATGTGGATACTTTTCTGATATCGCGCACAACATCGTCCTAAAATGGCCTGGTTTATATCAATCAAGTGAGACAAAATTAGCAACAAAAGCACCCGGACACGAAAAGTAAGCGAAAATGCGGGAATTTTTAACAGAAACCCATGAGTTAAACCAGAAGCTGTTAGACCATTTTTTGTGAAGAAAAACAGAAGGGCCTCGTCGCGTACTACTTGGCAGACTTTCGTGTACCTCTTAGTTCACGCAATACAGTGCCAGCCAAACTTCGGACCCAAAACACTTCATAGGTCTCCAAAACTTGTCAAAAACGTTCACTTGTAAGAAAACGATCAAAACTTCACATATGTTTTATAAGACGTGTATCAAAACATTACTGCATACTTCGACACCATAAATCGAAGTAGCGGTAACCACTAACAGAAAGTGCGCACACATTGAAAATAGATGCGTTTTCTAGATTATTAAAAACAAATGAGCCGTTTTAATTCGAGAACCCATCAATTACGTCATTGCAGTCACGGACACGCATTTTAGTGGACAACACGGCCACTGAAGTTCGATTAAACGCTTTAGAAAGCTCAAGGACATGTGAAGGAAAATAACACGGAGGGCAATAAAAATGTTTGAGTAAACTTCCAGAACACACTTGTTGCAAACTTAACTGAGAAATCAAGCGCTGTTTTAAAAATCACTTGGTTCTTAACGACTAACACTCATTTTACTTCGATTTCCATTTTCCATTGGTCGGTGTTTCTCTAAAAGTTGCATAAGAAGAATATTTTTTTTAGAAAACAGTTGATAGACTGCTTCGTGTGAAACGACAGCCGCAACCTCAAAAATCTTTTTAAAGTGGTCTTGAATTGTTTGGATGGCTTAATCTAAAAGTTCTGGAAAAAGTTCAAATTTGTCATTTTCTACATAGGAAAACATGTTTTTGTAAATCTTAATTTCTGCAACTTATCGCGGAGTTTACAATTGCAGTGTATACCCTTCTCGGATATAACGTTTTGTCAAGGAATGCGACAAACCGACGACTGTACATATATTACGTAGACATCGGTTTTTGTTGCTTGAAAAGCAGTGACTTATTACCTATAGGTCGCTTGATGATTTGATTGCTGCAGGTATAGTGCACGAAAATTGGGTAAAATTTACGCATACTCCTTTTAAATATAATTGGTGACTTCGGCGTTCCTTGCAAACTAACGATTGGCTACTTCTGATAAAACACGCTTAAAGAGCCTAAACATACAAGCTTCTTTCACCAACATTCCCTACCTGCTGCCACCATATATTCTTATATGTTTTGTTTATACAAACGAAATAGTGGACTTTTTTCAAAAAAAGATATCACGGACACAACACAAACACATTGATCATGCACAATAAAAGCAATGTTACTGCAATTGGTTTATCGTGGTCTCTAGCGATAGCTAACGAAACGTTGGTTAACAAAACAACGCCTGTTGCCTTCCAGTTGTTAGGGTACGTGACTCTATGCGTCCACATAACGGGCTTGCTCGCTTATATTTCCAGAACTGCTTTAAGCGTGCCTATCCTCTAGCGTGAAAAATTGTTAAAGGTGACACAGCCGAGTGGTGACGCTAATGAGCACATAAGTGAAGCGGAGAAAGAGCGAAAGAAAAGCGGTTTCTTGAAAACGGGAACGGAGTTAGCAAACACACAGGAGCGAAGGCAATACTAACAATTTGAACCGAACTGTCACTCCACGTTTGAATGTCAGTTAACATCAACATTATTAGTTAACTGTGCAGGTATCGCCAGCCAACAATTCTTCAGCTATTTCTCGTATAACTGCCCAGCACTCATCCAGTTTGTCAATGCTGCAGTTTGGTGCCCCGGTTGAGATACGAATGAAATACTTTCCTCCGACACTGGATGGAGTGATAAAGAATCTTCTGTCGGCGTTTATCGCTTCATACAGTTTCCTGTTTAGATCGTTCAGATTCTAGAACAAAAGCAAATAGTCCAAGCATATTTGTCTTCTCCATGTTTTGTCTCTCTTAGGCAATGCTCTATCGCGTGGCTATACTGATATATTCGGTATGTACCTTCAATCAAATAGCTTTAAACAACAAAATAATTTCAAACTTTTTCCGACCGTTTAACTCTATTTTTGTTCGCTACACAATCTCTCATTATTTAGTTTATTTAGGAAATACCTTTGACTATTTATTCAACTTGTTGCCCAAATTTTAAGGTATGAACAGAAAAAGTTATTTAAGCTACTCTTCAAGTCCGTGTCTTGTCCTTAGAAGACTTTGTCTCATGCATATGAGGAGATATGCCTAAAGTTTTCGCCAAACATAAGTTCACATACGACAAATGCACAGCGGTTGGCAAACATTCTAACCTCATTGTCGCAAGAGTCTAGCTTCAAACGAAGACAGACAAGCCCAAGCGTGACAGGAAACATGATTTCGTATCGTTTGTCTTGTTCTACCAAACCCTGAAAATATTTAGCTTCGGCAACTCCTCTTCTCACATGACTTCGAAGTCCTTGCAAACCAACCATGCGAAACACAAACCAAAGCTTAATGGAGCGGAATCGTCGTCCTAGTGGAATCTGCCAATGCTGAAAAAAAAATCTTTCAAATTTTTTGTACCAGTGGATGGTAAAACTTCGGCTTTAGAAAGTGTAGTTTGGGATATCAAACAAAAATTCTCGTTGTATTACCATGTAATCAATTGCACTGTCCTCTTCGTTGTGTCGCAGGTACAAGGGATTCACATTCATTGCGTTCACGGCATAAGTGCTGTCCTTAAACCTAGAAAGCAAAAACAGCTCTGTAACATCGAGAAACCACTCAACCGTGTTAAACGTCACATCGCATGATGTCGAATTACACCACAGCTTTCCATGATGACGTAACAATGCTATAGGTTTCTTTTTCTTGCCATGCTTTGGTAAATTTTGGTGTTGAGTTTTTGTGCCACGTGCAGTGTGCTTCAGATAGTTATTTTAGATTATGTGACAAAAACAGTAAAAACTAAATGATTTTGTACTTTACTAGATAATAAGGGTTAAATGTGTCCCAAACTGATTAGTCAACCGTTGGTGATGCGAGACGGTAAGCCACACTTGATTAAAGATTAAGTTGTATGATTTGTTTTTACCGTGTGCTATGTTGCTATGTGAGTCTAGAAACCGTTTGTAGACGTTGTGCAGTACTTAAAGACTTTACTGCCGTGCCCTAAAACTCTGGTAAGCGTTATAAATTGCTTGCATGTGTCGGTCTTTCTCAAAGCTGACAACTACATGTATTCTTCACAGAAAACCGTGATCGTGTACTGTTCGTGTTGAGCATTTCGTTTTTGAAAACAAATCGTTTCCGGTAGCAACACGGGTTTTCAGAAATTGGGACTAAGTTTATTTAGTGTAACGTCAGCGCTGTGCCAGACGCGCAAAAGATTCTGATGTTACAAGCTCTGATTTCGTTCTCTTCGGCCGACTTTTTTCATTTGTCTAGGCTAGTGGGATTTCAAATATCCAAGTTGAAAAATGCTTACCACAACGCTGAACAGTCGAAGTTTACCATCATCCACTTGTGAGGGTTAAAATTGAACGAACTCGCAAACTGAAAAATTCAAGTCATATCAGCACATGCTATTATGATTTGTTTTTTAATTCAGAAAACCACGCACTTCTATTCCTTTAGCGATATATCGCAGTTCTGGACAGAGAAGAGCGCTCCCAGCATAAGCTGCATCAATATGAAGCCAGACCCCTTCCTTTTGACCTGATTTACCCATAAACAATGTTAGTTGAAATACTTATACTGCTATAAAAAGAAACGTACAAATTGGTCCAATTTCCATTAAGTTGTCGTATGTGCAGCAAGACGTTGTTCCAATTGTCGCACAAACCTGTCAACAAAAACATGTAAAAAGTATAAACATCAAAGGCATTTTCACAAAAAGGTTTTGCAGGATAAATAGATCCTACGAATATCGGTATCCTTCCATTTCTTTTGTCCTCCTCAATCGCATCTTGAAGCGTTTCTCCTCTCAACGATCCTTTCTCGTCTGATTCTAGAAGTCTCATATCGACCATCGCTATTTTGCCTGGGGAAGTGTTCATAAGTCGGTGAGTTTCAAGTGTTCATAAGTCGGTGAGTTTGCTTTCCACATTAGGCCTTAAGTCGATTCCAAGATTTCGTAATAGGAAAACCGAATCGTGTTATAATAAGTTGAGCTAGTTGCTCTGATATTACTCAAATATTTCTTTTATTATGTTACATTTTATACCCAGACACTGTTTGCTTTTTGTGCCATTTGGCGAAATCGATTTTAATTGTTCGCAATAATAATTACACAGATTGATTTAGGTGTGCTGTAAGCTTTAGTGCTATTATTGTTTATCCGAAACTGGAATCGTAATAGGCACCCGTGGTTGAGGATGATTTCTGCACTGATGTGCCTTCGAATAAGTTCGGATATACAAGTTAAAAGATGTAGTTTATATGTTATACATTATGTACATGGTTCGATTTATAACAGGTAGTTATAGGTTTTAATTGCGATTGACGAAGTAAAATTTCACTTTTGTTGAAACTTGGGTCAATAAAAGCGTTTTCCTAGAAGTGACTCGGCCATTACTTGATGTGGGACTTGTGGTAACCCTGGCTCTGTAGGCGTCAAAAGCCTCGAATTTGGTACAAACCTGCTCTCTCCGCGGACGAGTGGCTGATGTTGGAGGCATAAGCAACCAAACGTTTGTTGATGTCGTGTTGTGATTGGTTTGAATCGATAGATAATTGTGCTCGAATTGCCTTGCTCCTTGCACTCAGCAGACACATTAGGGTTGCTTCACTTGCTGTGCCTAATTAAATTAACATGAAAAACATTAACAGTTTTGAATGTCGTTCATACAGTGTCGGTAAGTAGCGACGTTCGCATTCCCGAAATGAAGTTTACGGTAAATCAAATCACTTTAATGCAATCGTCTGCGGTCGGTATTTAAACCATTTGTGTGCGAACCGACGACCAAGTTTGTTGTGTGAAACGCTTCACTCAATACGGCAAAAATTTTCCTACTGTTAAAATTTTCCCAGCAAATAGGTAATGTTTTTTATCTAAAATGCTGCGAACAGTTTGCAATTTTAACTGTATTTAGGAAACATGCCATTTACCTTGAATCACTCCGCCTCCAGGTCCCGTCCCGTTGTGGAGAAAGAACTCTGGAAGATTTAGAGCTTTGGCTAACCAATCCATCATAACCGTTTCCAACTCAGTGCAAGCTGGAGACGAAGCCTGTTTCAAAGTTGAAGTTTCAGTGTTTGCTGATGCCAATTGGACGTTGCTAGTGATGTTAAACCACACATAGTGGTTTATACATACCCATGTAAAGCCAATGGATGTGACTGAATTTATCAGCATGTCACCCAGCAACGACGGGTAACTTGCACCAGTAGGAAAGAAAGCGAGAAATCCTGAGGAATTCCAATGGGTCGTCCCTTTCATTATCACCTTTTCGAGGTCCGAGAAGACATCCGGCCAGTTTTCCGCATCTTCCGGGGCTTGGTCAGGCACAAGAGACCTCATGAAACCTTAAAAAATAAAATTATGAAATTTTAAGTGAAGGAAATGTTTCTACCCGTCATATTTGACAATCAGGTACTGCAAATTGTACATGAATATGTTTAAGTGCCAGAGTACAACGTCGTTACACAGGATGACGTTTTGTTTACTTCTACTTCGGTATTGCGTTTCATTACATGCAGCTCAAGCGATAAGTTCGGCCACCCCCTGATATGTGAGATTACTTCACCTGGTTTGACATCGGGAAAGGTTTGTCGTTCTGCAACTGTGGTGTTGTAGTCGATGATGCGATCCACCAATGCGTGTGCTGCGCTCCGAAAATGGTCGTGTTCTATGCCGAGACGAGGGTGAGAACTGGTATGTGGAATGTTGTCTATTCCGTTTGAAAGACTCATTTTTTGGTCGTGAATCTAAGTTATTGACTGGGAAACAAACTTCGGTAGTTTAGAATGGTAAAACTGACCTTAGCTGGGTAAAACTAATTACACTGTTTACACCGACAATGTGAACCTGGGTACTGTGGACCATCGCGTTTGCATTGTACGAGTATTGGGGATCACTTCTTAACGCAATATATCATACTATGACCAATAAAGACTGCCATAGTTCCAAAATCTTTTCTGCAAATTGGTAAATTCTACGTATATTTCCTTTCGCAAAAGATGCCTGTTCGACAAGCTTCTTACATATCTCGGTATCATGTGATTATAGCTTTTTACTCTCTAAAATAGTCAATCAATATTGATCGGCGGAATCATGCCCGACGCAGCTGCTAGGCGACGTGTCATTTTATATCTGCGTAAGCTTGTGTCAACACAACATGTTTAGTATAAGGCAAAATAGGTGGGGTAGTAGCGGAAAAGACCAACCTAACCTCTCAACAAAGACGGACTTGACAAAGCCATTTACGTACATTTTTAAACGGAGATTCATTGTGCGAAAACAAAGAACGTTATACCGCCATATGTTTTGCTATTTGCCCGTGCAATCTAACTTTGTGCATCCGTTTCCTATACTTCAGAGGGGAAGCAGAGGGAACAGAGAGATTTCGCGTGTTCAAACCATTAAACACTTGGACTAGAAAAGTTGTTGGTTTATATACGTTCATTAACGATAGGAAACATGCATTATACATCCTGTTGCACCGAAAGCATTTGAATGGTCTTATTTTGGCGTGCTTCGTACATCCTACAAACTTCCATTACATGTTAAACAAATTAAACGTTAGCCTGAACAGCCAAAGCTCATTTTTTGGCAAATTGAAACTGTATTTTGTGTAGTTGTTGGGGTTGGAAAGACCTTTCGTTACTGGTTAATGCGTAGTTTTGTCCAGCTATCTACCTTATGTGGTAATATGCGCGATGCCTTTGTAGCCATAAACCTTGCATTTGAAGGACACACGGTCAAAACCTGGCCTTGGTACAGTGCGCAGCAAGAATCTTCAACATGTACGTACGGGGGTACGCACTTCGAAACGAGCTACGCATAAAGCAGGACGTTACCGTACCGTTTTCTATCATTGGCAATTAATGGAAGTGAGTACGGTATATGCTACGCAGCAAAATTATCAAAAAGTACGGTATGCCCTTCGCAACGAGGTTTGTGGTACGCACAACTTAATACGCACCGTACAGTTTTCTATCATGGAGTAAAAGGTCGCATCCAAACCCATTACTATGTATAGCGGTGCGGTTACGCCCTACCTAACAGATACGCGGTATACGCACAGCACAGAACTGACGGTCCCTACTGCCATCCTCTACCAAAACGCAATTTCATATGAAAACTTCCTCGTTTGCTCATCTGAGAGCTGACTTCCGGCAGGAGCAAGCGACCTGTGGTTTTCAATGTAAAGCGCTTTTTGGTCATATAACAATCACCATGTGAATAATTTTTTTGTGACGTTTAGGCATTAGGCCCGTAAAATATTTCGTGTGCAAACAATGCCGTTAAAGTCATTTCAATCTCCTTGACGTCGCCCAGCTTTTATTGCTTTATTGCAGTTTTCAGCCAATGTGCTCTGATATAATACTGAGAGAACTTAATTAAAACACTACACAATTGCAGTTAAATTTGGTTTTGTTAAACTCAATTTGGCAGCATAGGCAAATTAGTATAGCTTGGAAGTCCCCTTCGTTTATGGCTGCCATATGATATTTATTTAGCATTTCATAACTTGCAACTACCTTCATCTAAAAAAATACAAACCAAACTAACACAAGCCTTCTTATACGTATTCGAAATTTACACTGGGTTTTTAATTAATTGACGTTTTCCTTTTTTGTCGTTAGCCGCGAAGAACAAGTTGCGACACCTTCCGTAACTAGTCTGTCAGTTTGTTACAGAAGATGCCGCTATCCTTCCGAGGGTGGATATCGCGAACTTGGCATGGAAACCGGCCTAATTAGTGACTACACACAAAAAACGATCAGTTTAATATTCTTTTTAGAAAAAACACGAAACTATTACACATAAACTCGAAATACGCTGCCACACGACACCTCAGATCAGCAAAAATAAATAATGAAATAAAATAACGAAAGTTTAACTTGCGCACAACACTACTGGTAATATGTGCGGTTTAGGCCTTTGTCGCCATGACTAGCTACTAAACCTTATATTTCAAGGACACACGGTCAAAACCGTTCCTTATAGACGCCTTTTATTCATTTTGGCTTATACCTTCTATTAAGGATGGCAATAGGGTAGGGCGGCAGCTAAATTCATCGATAGGCTCGGGACGGTGGTATGATACGCCCTTCGCAACGAGGTATGAGGTCCGCAAAAATTAATTAATACGTACCTTACCTTTTTCTATCATTGACAATGGATTGCAGTATACGATACGCAGCAAAAATCGTTGGTGGTCCGTACGCCCTTCGCAGCGAGGCATTATGTGCGCATAACTCAATACGTACCTCACTGAAAATAGATGGCAGTACGATACGGTACGCAGCAAAAATCATTGGTGGTACCGTACGCCCTTCGCGACGAGGCATTATGTGCGCATAACTCTATACGTACCGTACCGTTTTCTATTATGGACAATACGTGGCAGTACAGCACAGTCGCACTAAATTATCAATAGGTACGTCACGGTGATATGTTACGCCCTTCGTAACAAGGTACGCGGTATACGCACAGCACAAAACGGACGGTACCCGACTGCCATCCTCTAACAAAACGCATTTTCTATGAAAACTTCCTCGTTTGCTCATCTGAGAGGTGACTTCCGGCAAGCCATCTGCGATTTTTAATGTAAAGCATTTTTTTGGTGATACAACAATCACTATGTGAACAATTGTTGTTTTGTGACGTTTAGGCTTTAAGCCCGTAAAATATTTCGTGTGCAAACAATACCTTGAAAATCCCCTCTGTTTATTGTGACACCCATGATATTCTTCTACCATTTTACCTAACCAACCTTCATGTCAAAAAAATACAAACCAAACTAACACTGGCCTTCTTATACTTATTCAAACTTTACACTGGGTTTTTAATTAATTGACGTTTTCCTTTTTTGTCGTTAGCCGCGAAGAACAACTTGCGATACTTTCCTTATAACTTTCCAAAAATTCTGTCTGTTTGCCACAGCGGATGCCGCTTTCCTGCTACGGGTGGATATCACGGACTTGATATGGAAGCAAGTTTACCATCATCCACTTGTGCGGGTTGAAAGCACTTCTAATCCTTCAGCGATATATCGAGTTTCAGGACAGAGAAGAGCGCTCCCAGCATAAGCTGCATCAATGTGAAGCCAGATCCCTTCCTTTTGACCTGATTTACGAATAAAACAATGTTACTTTGAGATCTCTGTGAAGTGCTATGATAAAGTTAAAAAAAATCAACAGAACGGTTTAGAAAATAAGCAAAAAATTACATCAACAGAAAGATTAAAAAAAAGCAGCGTATAAATAGGCCCGATTTCCATTAAATTGTCATTTGTGCAGCAAGCCGTTGTTGCAATTGTCGCACAAACCTAAAGGTAACATGACAAATGTCACACAGTATTATAAACATAAAAGACATTTTAACAGAAAGTTTTTGCAGCATAAACAGATCTAAAAAGCATTGTTTGGAACAGAACGTTTGAAATGGGTCATTTTTACGTTCATATTGTGCACACGTTATCGTAATTTAACAGCATAATACTTTTAATAATTATAATTTTAAACTGACACAGAAAATATTTTTATAGCTCATTGTATATCTGGGCATTGAGCAGTTACACTTGGTTTTTACCTCATCGTTTATAATAGTGGTTCCCGATCTTTTTTCGGATGAAATACCACGTGTGGGTACTTTTCTGATATCGCTCACCACATCGTCCTAAAATGGCCTGGTTTATATCAATCAAGTGAGACAAAATTATCAACAAAAGCACCCGGACACGAAAAGTAAGCGAAAATGCGGGAATTTTTAACAGAAACCGATGAGTTAAAACAGAAGCTGTTAGACCATTTTTTGTGAAGAATAACAGAAAGTACCCGCGTGCTACTTGGCGGACCTTCGTGTACCTCTTAGTTCGCGCAATACAGTGCCAGCCCAACTTCGGACCCAAAACATTTCATAAGTCTCCAAAACTTGTCAAAAACGTACAATTGTAAGAAAACGATCAAAATTTCACATATGTTTTATAAGACGAGTATCAAAACATTGCTGCATATTTCGACACCATAAGTCGAAGTAGTGGTAACCACTAACGGACACGCATTTTAGTGGACAACACGGCCATTGAAGATCGAAAAAACCCTTTAGAAAGCTCAAGGAATGGGAAATGGGAAAATAACACGGAGGGCAATGAAAATGTTTGAGCAAACTTCCAGGACACGTTTGTTCTTGGTTCTTGACGACTAACACAATTCATTTTAGTTCGATTTCCATTTTACATTGGTCGATATTTTCTGAAAGAATATTTTTTTTCGAAAACAAGTGCTAGACTGCCTCGTGTGAAAAAGAGGAACGACAGCCGCAAACTCATAAATCTTTTTAAAGTGATCTTGAATTATTTGGATGGCTTTATCTAAAAGTTCTAAGAAAAAGGTTCAAATTTGTCATTTTCTACATTTTTTTGTAAATCTTAATTTCTGCAACTTATCGCGCAGAGTTTACAATTGCAGTGTATCCTTCTCGGATATAACGTTTTGTCAAGGAAATCTGGCAAACCGACGACTGCACATATTTTACATAGACATAGTTTTTTGTTGCTTGAAAAGCAGTGACTTATTACCTACACGTCGGCTTGATGATTTGATTACTGCAGGTATAGTGCACTAAAATTGGGCAAAATTCCTCTTAAATATAATGGGTGACTTCGGCGTTTCTTTCAAAGTAACGATTGACTACTTCTGTTAACAATATAAAAACACGCTTAAAAAGCCTAATCAAACAAGCTTGTTTCACCAAAACTCCTGCTGCCAACATATATATTCACTCTTAACGCCCTTGTCGGCTTCAGTGAGTAAGGTTGCAGGTGACGGAATAAATGTTGTTTATACAAAGAGAAATGGTGGAACATTTTTGAAAAAAGTTAGTAAGGTTGCAGGTGACGCAATAAATGTTGTTTATACTGTGAGAAATGGTGGATCTTTTTCGAAAAAAGCATCATGGCGTAAGACACAACACAAACACATTGATCATGCACAATAAAAGCAATGTTCCTACAATTGGTTTATCGTGGTCTTTGACGGTAGCTAACAAAACGTTGGTTAACAAAACAACGCGGTTTCCTTCCAGTTGTTAGGGTACTTGACTCTACGCGTCCAGATAGCCCCACAGGATTGCTCGCTTATATTTCCAGAACTGCTTTAAACGTGTTTATCCTCTAGCGGGAAAATTTTTAAAGGTGATACAGCGGAGTGGTGACGCTAATGGGCATGTAGAAAAAGCGGGGAAAGAGCGAAAGTAAAGCGGTTTCTTTGAAACGGGCACGGGGTTAGCAAACACTCAGGAGCGAAAGCAATACTGACAATTTGAACCGAACTTTCAATCGACGTTTGAATGTCAGTCAACAACAAGGCATGAATGAAAAGATGGTTTAGCAGGGCCTATGAAATAACAGAACAACATCGAAACTGAACTTAAAGCAATTACATGATTTTGTGTTTTATGTGAGTATGAATTGATAAGCAACATTACTAGTTGACTGTACAGGTATTGCCAGCCAACAATTGTTCAGCTATTTCTCGTATAACTGCCCAGCACTCATCCAGTTTTGCAATGCTGCAGTTTGGTGACCCGGTTGAGATACGAATGAAATACTTTCCTCCGACACTGGAAGGAGTGATATAGAATCTTCTGTCGGCGTTTATCGCTTCATACAGTTTCCTGTTTAGATCGTTCAGATTCTAGAACAAAAGAAAATAGTCCAAGCATATTTGCCTTCTCCATCTTCTGTCTCTCTTAGTCAATGCTCTATCGCGTGGCTATACCGATATATTCTGTATGTACCTTTAATCATATAGCTTCAAACAACAAAATAATTTCCATTTTTTTCCGACCGTTAAACTCTATTTTTGTTCTGTACACAATCTCGCATTATTTAGTTAGGAAACACCTTTGACTATTTATTCAACTTGTTGCCCAAATTTTAAGGTATAAACGCAAAATAACTGCTCTCTGGTGCCAAACATATTTTCACAACGCTTTGAGAGATAAAAAGTTATTTAAACTTCTCTTCAAGTCCATGTCTTGTCTTTAGAAGAGTTTGTGTTATGCATATGAGGAGATGTGCGTAAAGTTTTCGCCAAACATAAGTTCACATACGACAAACGCATAGCGGTTGGAAAACATTCTAACCTCATGGTCGCAAGAGTCTAGCTTCAAACGAAGACAGACAAGCCCAAGCGTGACAGGAAACATGATTTCGAATCGTTTGTCTTGTTCTACCAAACCCTGAAAATATTTTGCTTCGGCAACTCCTCTTCTCACATGACTTCGAAGTCCTTGCAAACCAACCATGCGAAACACAAACCAAAGCTTAATGGAGCGGAATCGTCGGCCTAGTGGAATCTGCCAATGCTGGAACAAAATGTTTCAAATTTTTTGTACCAATGGATAATATAACTTCGGCTTTAGCAAGTGTAGTTTGGGATATCAAACAAAAAATCTCGTTGTATTACCATGTAATCAATTGCACTGTCCTCTTCGTTATGTCGCAGGTACAAGGGATTCACATTCATTGCGTTCACGGCATAAGTGCTGTCTTTAAACCTAGAAAGCAAAAATAGCTCTGTAACATCGAGAAACCACTCAACCGTATTAAACGTCACATCGTATGATGTCGAATTAAACCACAGCTTTCCCTATGACGTAACAATTCCATAGGTTTCTTTCTCTAAACATGCTTTGGTGAATTATGGTGTTGAGTTTTTGTGCCACGTGCAGTGTGCGTCAGATAGTTATTTTAGATTATGTGACAAAAACAGTAAAAACTAAATGATTTTGTACTTTATTAGATGATATGGGTTAAATGTGTCCCAAACTGATTATTATGAGTGAACCGTTGGTGATGCGAGACGGTAAGTCACACTTGATTAAAGTTTAAGTTGTATGCTTCGATATGTTTTTACAGTGTGCTATGTTGCTATGTGAGTCTAGAAACCGTTTGTCGACTTTGTGTAGTACGTAAAGACTTTGCTGCCGTGGCCTAAAACACTGGTAAGCGTTATAAATTGTTTGCATGTGTCGGCCTTCTCACAGCTGACAATTACATGTTTTCTTCACAGAAACCTGTGATCGTGTACTGTTCGTGTTGGGCATTTCGTTTTCGAAAAAAAAACGTTCCCGGTAGCAACACGGGTTTTCAGAAATTGGGACTAAGTTTATCTAGTGTAACGTCAGCGCTGTGCCAGACGCGCAAAAGATTCTGGTGTTACAAGCTCTGATTTCGTTCTCTACGGCCGACTTTTTTCATTTGTCTTGGGCAGTTATTCTCAAAGTGTGGTTCGCGGACCACTAGTGGTCCGCCATCGCCTCATTGTGGTCAGCGATAAGATGGCTGAAACTAGGCAATGGTTTAAAAATTCGCCTATTTTGAGAGCATGTAAGAATGGAATACTGATTGGTGGTCCTCGGAAAAAGATTCGAAGGTAAAGTGGTCCATTTTCTAAAAAAGTTTGAGAATCACTGGTCTAGGGGGATTTCAAATATCCATGTTGAAAAATGCTTACCACAACGCCGAACAGTCGAAGTTTACCATCATCCACTTGTGAGGGTTGAAATTGAACGAACTCGCAAACTGAAAAATTAAAGTCATATTAGCACATGCTATTGTAATTTTTAATTCAGAAAACCACGCACTTCTAATCCTTTAGCGATATATCGCAGTTCTGGACAGAGAAGAGCGCTCCCAGCATAAGCTGCATCAATGTGAAGCCAGATCTCTTCCTTTTGACCTGATTTATCCACAAACAATGTAAGTAGAAATACTTATACTGCTAAAAAAGTAACGTACAAATAGGTCCAATTTCCATTAAGTTGTCGTATGTGCAACAAGACGTTGTTCCAATTGTCGCACAAACCTGTAACACAACAAAAACATGTAAAAATCATAAAAATAAAAGGCATTTTCACAAAAAGGTTTTGCAGGATAAACAGATCCTACGAATATCGGTATCCTTCCATTTCTTTTGTCCTCCTCAATCGCATCAAAAATCGTTTCTCCTCTCAACGATCCTTTCTCGTCTGATTCTAGAAGTCTCATATCGACCATCGCTATTTTGCCTGGGAAATCAAGTGTTCATAAGTTGAGTTTGCTTTCCACATTAGGCCTTAAGTCAATTCCAAGATTTCGTAACAGGAAAACCGAATCGTGTCATAATATGTTGAGCTAGTGCTCTGATATTACTCAATTATTTCTTTTAATATGGACTAATACATTTTATACCCAGACACTGTTTGCTTTTTGTGCCATCGATTTTTATTATTCGCAATATTATCTCCACAGACTGATTTAGCTGTGCTGTAAGCTTTAGTGCTATTATAGTTTATCCGAAACTGGAATCGTAATAGGCACCCGTGGTTGAGGATGATTTCTGCACTGATGTACCTTCGAATAAGGATTTACAAGTTAAAAGATGTCATTTATGTGTTATACATTATGTGCATGGTTCGATCTGTAACAGGTAGCTATTATGGGTTTTGATTGCGATTGACGAAGTAAAATTTCGCTTTTGTTAATAAAAGTTGTTTCCCAGAAGTGACTCGGCCATTACATGGTGTGGGACTTGTGGTAACCGTGGCTCTATAGGCGTCAAAAGGCCTCGAATTTGGTACAAACCTGCTCTCTCTGCGGACGAGTGGCTGATGTTGGAGGCATAAGCAACCAAACGTTTGTTGATGTCGTGTTGTGATTGGTTTGAATCGATAGATAGTTGTGCTCGAATTGCCTTACTCCTTGCACTCAGCAGACACATTAGGGTTGCTTCACTTGCTGTGCCTAATTAAATTAACATGAAAAACATTAACAGTTTTGAATGTCGTTCATACATTGCGACGTGCGCATTCCCGAAATAAAGTTTACGGTAAATCAAGTCACTTTAATGCAATCGTCTGCGGTCGATATTTGCACCATTTGTGTGCGAAAACGACCAAGTTTGTTGTGTGAAACGCTTCACGCAATGCGGTAAACATTTTCCTACTATCAAAATTTTCCCAGCAAATAGATACAGTAAACAATTTTTAATTTTATAAATAAATTTTTTTCTGCCTTGATTGCTGCGAACAGTTTGCAATTTTAGAACTGTGATTAAGAAACATGCCATTTACCTTGAATCACTCCGCCTCCAGGACCCGTCCCGTTGTGGAGAAAGAAGTCTGGAAGATTTAGAGCTTTGGCTAACCAATCCATCATAACCGTTTCCAGCTCAGTGCATGCTGGAGACGAAGCCTGTTTCAAAGTTGAAGTTTCAGTGTTTGCTGATGCCAAATGGACGTTGCTAGTGACGTTAAACCACACAGAATGGTTTATACATACCCATGTAAAGCCAATGGATGTGACTGTATTTATCAGCATGTCACCCAGCAACGACGGGTAACTTGCACCAGTGGGAAAGAAAGCGAGAAATCCTGAGGAATTCCAATGGGTCATCCCTTTCATTATCACTTTTTCGAGGTCCGAGAAGACATCCGGCCAGTTTTCCGCATCTTCCGGGGCTTGGGCAGGCACGAGAGACCTCATGAAACCTTAAAACATGTGAAATTTTAAGTGAAGGAAATCTTTGTACCCGTCATATTTAACAATCAGGTACTGTAAATTGTACATGAATATGTTTAAGTGCAAAAGTATTTACAACGTCATTACACAGAATGACGTTTTGTTGCTTCTACTTCGGCATTGCGTTTTATTATATGCAGCTCAAGCGATAAGTTCGGCCAGCCCTGGTATGTGAGATCACCTGGTTTAACATCGGGAAAGGTTTGTCGTTGTGCGACTGTGGTGTTGTAGTCGATGATGCGATCCACCAATGCGTGTGCTGCGCTCCGAAAATGGTCGTGATCTATGCCGAGACGAGGGTGAGAACTGGTATGTGGAATGTTGTCTATTCCGTTTGTAAGACTCATTTTGTTCGTGAATCTAAGTTATTGACTGGGAAACAAACTTCGGTAGTTTAGAATGGTAAAACTGACCTTCGCTGGGTAAAACTGATTACACTGTTTACACCGACAATTTAAACCTGGGTACTGTGGACCATCGCGGTCCAATAACTCTTTTGCATCATTTATTCCACCTGTCTCAAATTTACCATCAATGGTACACATAACAGTCATATTGTCGTTCATGCACAAACTTACATTGTACAAGTATGCGGGATCACATCTTAACGCAATATATCATACTATGACCGATAAAGACTGCCATCGTTCCAAAATCTTTTCTGCAAATTGGTAAGTTCTACGTATATTTCCTTTCGCAAAAGATGCGTGTTCGACAAGCTTCTTACATATCTCGGTATCATGTGATTATAGGTTTTTACTCTCTAAAATCGTCAGTCAATATTGATCTGCGAAATCCTGCCCGACGCAGCTGCTAGGCGACGTGCCATCTTATATCTGCGTAAGCTTGTGTCAACACAACATGTTTAGTAAGGCAAAATAAGTAGGGTAGTAGCGGAAAAGACCAACCTAACCTCTCAACAAAGACGGACTTGACAAAGCCATTTACGAATATGTACATTTTCAAAACGGAGATTCATTGTGCGAAAACAAAATACGTTATACCGCCATATGTTTTGCTGTTTGTCCGTGCCGTCTAACTGTCTGAACCCGTTTCTTCCAAGACAGAGGGAACAGAGAGATTTCGCGTGTTCAAACCATTAACCACTTGGACTAGAAAAGCTGTTGGGTTATATACGTTCATTAACGATAGGAAACATGCATTATACATCCTGTTACACCGAAAGCATTTGAATGGTCTTATTTTGCCGTGCTTGGTACATCCTACAAACTTCCACGTTTACATGTTAAACAAATTAAACGTTAGCCTGAACAGCCAAAGCTCTTTTTTTGGCAAATTTATAACTGTATTTTGTCCATGTGGTAGTTGTTGGGATTGAAAAGAGCTTTCGTTACTGGTTAATGCGTAGTTTTGTCCAGCTATCGACCTTACGTGGTAATATGCGCGATTTATGCCTTTGTAGCCATAAACCTTGCATTTGAAGGACACAAGGTCAAAACCTGGCCTTGGTACAGTGCGCAGCAAGAATCATCAACATGAACGTACGGGGGTACGCACTTCGCAACGAGGTTCGCATAAAGCAGGACGTACCGTACCGTTTTCTAACATTGGCAATTGATAGCAGTGAGTACGGTATGGTACGCAGCAAAATCATCAAAAGTACGGTTTGCCCTTCGCGACGAGGTTTGTGGTACGCACAACCCAATACGCACCGTACAGTTTTCTATCATGGAAAAAGGTCGCACCCAAACTCATTACTATGTATAGGTGCGGTTACGCCGTACCCAACAAGGTACGCGGTATACGCACAGCACAGAACGGAGGGTCCCTACTGCCATCCTCTACAGAACTGACGGTCCCTACTGCCATCCTTTACCAAAACGCATTTTCTATGAAAACTTCCTCGTTTGCTCATCTGAGAGCTGACTTCCGGCAAGCGACCTGTGGTTTTCAATGCAAAGTGCTTTTTTGGTCACATAACAATCACCACGTGAACAATTGTTGTTTTGTGACGTTTAGGCATTAGGCCCGTAAAATATTTCGTGTGCAAACAATGCCGTTAAAGTCATTTCAATCGTCTTGACGTCGCCCAGCTTTTATTGCTTTATTGCAGTTTTCAGCTAATGTGCTCTGATAAATACTGAGCAAAACTTAATCAAAACACAACCTCATTTGCAGTTAAATTTGCTTTTGTTAAATTCAATTTGGCAACATAAGCAAATTAGTATAGCTTGGAAGTCCCCTTCGTTTTTATGGCTGCCATATGATATTTATCTACCATTTCATAACTTGCAACTACCTTCATCTAAAAAAATACAAACCGAACTAACACAAGCCTTCTTATACGTATTCGAAATTTACACTGGGTTTTTAATTAATTGACGTTTTCCTTTTTTATCGTTAGCCGCGAAGAACAAGTTGCGACACCTTCCGTAACTAGTCTGTCAGTTTGTCACAGATGGTCGCTATTCTGCCGAGGGTTGATATCGCGAACTTGGTATGGAAACCGGCCTAATTAGTGACTACACACAAAAAAAACGATAAGTTTAATATTCTTTTCTAGAAAAAACACTATTACACATAAACTCGAAATACGCTGCCGCACGACAGATCAGATCAGCAATAATAAGCAATGAAATAAAATAACGAAAGTTTAACTTACAAAGCGCCCACAACACTAAGCGTGTGGTAGTATGTGCGGTTTGGGCCTTTGCCGCCATGACTAGCTACTAAACCTTACATTTCAAGGACACACGGTCAAAACCGGGCCTTACAGACGCCTTTTATTCATTTTAGCCTATACCGTCTATTAAGAATGGCAATAGGGTAAGGCACCAGCTAAAATCATCGATAGGTGAGGTACGGTGCTATGATACGCCCTTCGCAACGAGGTATGAGGTCCGCATAACTTAATTAGTACGTACCTTACCTTTTTCTATCATTGACAATGGATTGAAGTACGATACGGTACGCAGCAAAAATCATTGGTGGTCCGTACGCACTTCGCAGCGAGGCGGGTGGTGCGCATAACTCTATACGTACCGTACCGTTTTCTATAATGGACAATGCGTGGCAGTACAGTACAGTCGCACTAAAAATTATCAATAGGTACGTCACGGTGATATGTTACGCCCTTCGTAACAAGGTACGTGGTATACGCACTGCACAAAACGGACGGTACCCGACTGCCATCCTCTAACAAAACGCATTTTCTATGAAAGCTTCCTCGTTTGCTCATCCGAGAGGTGACTTCCGGCAAGCCATCTGCGATTTTTAATGTAAAGCGCTTTTTTGGTGATACAACAATCACCATGTGAACAATTGTTGTTTTGTGACGTTTAGGCAAAGCCCGTAAAATATTTCGTGTGCAAACAATACTGTTAAAGTCCTTTCAATCGTTTGACGTCGCCCAGATTTTTATTGCTTTGTTAGAGGATGGCAGTCGGGTACCATCCGTTTTCAGTTAATGTGTTCTGATATAATGCTGAACAAAATCTGATGAAAACATAACAACAGATTTTTAGTGATCTTATTTGCAGCTCAAATTGCGATTGCTAAATTCACCGCCTTACCTAATTCAAACAAGATACAGACCGTTAGTTCTTATCGTGCGAAATACACAAATAATAAACCTTGAAAATCCCCTCTGTTTGTGACACCCATGATATTCATCTACCGTTTTACTGCAACCAACCTTCATCTCAAACAACACAAACCAAAGGCCTTCTTATACGTATTCAAACTTTACACAGCGTTTTTAATTAATTGACGTTTTCCTTTTTTGTCGTTAGCCGCGAAGAACAACTTGCGATACTTTCCTTAACTTTCCAAAAATTCTGTCAGTTTGTCACAGCAGATGCCGCTTTCCTGCCACGGGTGGATATCACGAACTTGATATGGAAACAAGCCTAAGTAACGACCATAAACACAAAAAGAACGATAGGTTTATTAAGCTTTTTAGGGAAACACTGAATTTTGGCACATGAACTATAACGCTGCCACGCCACAGATTCGATCAGGATAATAGTTGTCATAAATATAACAAAAATAAAGTGCCAAAAACACTAAGCGTGATTCACGGCGGAACTTTGTTCACGATTCATTCTATTGCTTTACTGGTTTAGCATAACTGACTAGTTAGTAATTCTGAACACGCAAAATGGATCCTCTGCAAATCTAAACTCGCAAAACGCAGCAAAAGCGCTTTCAATTATTTGAAATTTTTGTTCTTGGACATCTGTTCTTGCTAGCTTAGAAATTAATTTCTGATTTTGACAGCTGAGTGAAAGTTTGCTGATTTGGTAATTTATGACTGCAAATACGCCATTCGCTACTACTATTTCGGTTTCAAGTCAGTCAGCACAGCGCAATGTTAACTAATTATCATGTCGCTAAGGAAAAATATAAACGGTTGTCCCCGCAAAGATTTTATTGGATTTTCACGAACGGTTTAATTAAGAACACACAGTGCTTTTGTTACTTTTGAAACAACAATCATACTAAGAGCTGCTGGTTTATCCGATAGTTACACTGCCGATTCCTAAGCCTTTAGCTAACCACAACCAGAAGGGAGGACTTTCTTTGCGGTTGAAGAGCTTTCCATGAACTTGCTGGGCGCATCAGCGATTTGCTGATCTGTTTAATGTAATTCCGTAGGCCTGCTTATATTACAAAACTGAAATTTCATTTGGTGGCAATCGCAAAGTGAAAACTTTGGATTCTGATCACGACTTACTGTGCAGCAAGAATTTATAAATCGTAAGGCACACAAATCTCACAAAATTTTTTTTCAAGTATTACACGCATAACCGCAATAAAAACGCCTCTGGCATTAACTACAACTTTCAACAAGGCTGAGAACAATCAAATTCTTTGTCTTCCGCTTAGCAGTTAATCCTGCTAGGGCACAGCTTTCGCTGCACCGCGGCAATGAAGAATTTGTACACTGTCGAACCGTAATGAGGTTTTACATAGTGCTAATAAAACCCGCTGTTTGGGATAGAACCCTTGTGCATTCGGTTACAGAATATTGGCTGATCGCAGACATTGGCGAAGTATAATGACTCCAGAAGAGCTATTTGGGCACATTGTTACAAAATGAGTCGTCACACCTAGCACAATGATACAATACAACAGTATCATTGCCTAGCACAAAACCCAATTTTTTCATAATTGTAGATAACAGAACATATGTTTTATACCCCATTGCCACAAAGCAGGGTTTCACAACCGGGTGGATTTCGTATTTGCCAAGAGAGAATTTGTTGCAAATGCAACTGTACTTTTTCGACAATAACTTTAAACGGATTACTTTTTCTTCTTAATATAGTGTCATGAACAACTATTTACGAAATAAATTTCCGGTGGGAAGACATTAGCTTTGAGCATGTTATGAGTCACCGCCGTAGAGGCTAGAGCATGTGTCTATAGCTATATTGCTGTTTCTTAGTGTCACAAATGAAAGAGCCGCATTTGGCCCAGGTGCCGCAGGTTGCCGATCTCTGATCTACGCGAGGCGACACAGGTTGGGTGAAACGGTTGAACGATCTTTTGGCTTTAAATTTTTTGCTAAGTTTAACATTGCAATGAAAATTCTACGGTAGAATCAAAAGTATAGCAATAGATTACGCCACGAAATGGACAAACACTGGACATTTTGGGGTTTTCAAGTAACGCATACAATACAATTTTTTTTAGAACCGATGCGAACGAGTCTTGTTAGCTCAGTTTTTCACTGGCACATGATTTTGAGTAAGTTTATTAATGCTTACAAATCACAAAAGTAAATCCATAAAACGTGATTAAAATGTACGTATTTTATGAAGGTACAAGTATTTGGCATGTAGCCAATTAGTAAGAATAAACTTAAAGTCAAATCGAAGCATGTAGCACCAACATCTCATTAAAGAGCCTAAAGAGGTGAAGCTGGATGAAAACGTTGATGCATAATCACTGATAATAAAATGACGACTTTTGCTTCACGAAACTGGTATCAGGGTATCAAATAATTTTACTATGTCCACAGCTGGTGTCTGCTTAAAAAAACAACGTTGTTAAAATGGGTTTAGATGCAAAAAAAAGTAAAATCATAACACACAAAACTAGAGCTTATTTGCCAGCTACAGTGCTGCGAAAATCAACATAAATCACAGTTTTTGAAAGAAAAAACAATAATGCATAGTATTTCAATGAGGTATGTTGAAAATACTTCTACAATTGCAACTGTAAAGAGCGTTATAGAAAGACCAAGCCATTTTTACACACTTGATGTAGCACACTCAACTTCTAAAAAACATTTTGATTCCCAGTTAAGCATACATTGTTTACAACTTTGATCTTGGTTCGAATATTAACTTTTCCTTTAAAAACTCCAAATGCCGCTTCCAGGCATCCTCCTGTGCTTTGCAATGAGCCGCCGTCTCTCCACCACAACTGACAAGGACGTTGAACGCTTCGCCCGGCTGAAAGTAGGAGGGTGCATGTGGTGAAAACGGCGGCTCAATGAGGTGTCCAGTCTTCTCGTATTTTACTACTTCATAATCAGGGTGCTTACTTTGCTTCAGTAAAAACTCGGCCGCCCGCACTGTTACGGATGTTGGACAGGACTGGTCATCCAGACCAGCAAAGAGAAGATATGATACATGATGTTGGTTATGAAAGGGAATGAGACTATTTTTTAATTTGAAATTTTCAACAAATGGTTCAATATTGAAATCAGGGGGTAAATTTTGAAGAAAAGAGGCAGCAATTGGTTTAGGTCCCGAGGTTTTAGATTTATCAATGTTCATGCCAATGTCATGAAACAGCCTATCTTTGTATTTTATATCACCACAGATAGCATTAACAGTGTTATTGGTCCACACAACACATTTAATTCCCTTAAGGCATGTGGCCATGGCCAGAGCCAAAACAGATCCTTTGCAGATTGATACAACACCAATTCCATTCCTACTATCCACTTCAGGATGCTGTGTCATGAATTCAACACCCTTCTCAAAGTAGGAGATATCTTGACAGTCGTCTACATGTTTCGGCAAACCTTCAACCCCATAGTAAGCCAGTGTGAGAGACGCAATACCATTGGCAGCATGCAGTGCACTTTTCATTTCAAGTACACCGGGATATCCTCCAAACAGATTTATAACTCCTACAATACATGCGATAAATCACAACAGTGCATGTTACTGTCTCGCATATATATATCATGTTTTTGTATTAAAATACAATATTTCAAATTAATTTGTTTAATTCTTCTAACATTTGAAAACATAAAGAGGAAAATATATAAAAGTACCCCTTTAATAGAAACACAAAACACACAGAGTAAAAGAATATGTATCCCTTCAGGAAGGACGCTCGTAAATATACATAATAAACAATCCCAAATACCTGGAAATGGTCCCTTTCCTTTTGGTAAAAACAATGTGCCCACCAATCCATTCTCTCTTACAACAATTCTCTTTACACCAGGTGCAACATACGATCTAGTAATTTCTGTGGTTGTGATTGGTTGTTTTGTTTTCTCAAGTGTCCAATTGCGAAGGGTTGCAATGTCCTCTACTTTTCCCCCATACACACTGAGATGATACACAACAGGCTGTGGGTAGCCTCCTTTGGCAAAACGTACAATTTTTCTCTGCAAGTAAAAGGACAACACCTTCTTTTCTACGTTTTGTTATGTACCACCTAGAACTGAACTAAACATTAGTCTTTACTGTAAGCCTAGCAGTGGAAAATCAGAGCCAGCCGTGTAAATATTGTTATGCAGCAAGATGTAGGTTAAAGTTTGAAGCAGTTATTTCAAATATTTAATACGCAGTTCATTGCTTATTAGTAAGTATACAGCGACTATTTATTTACTGATACAAAATAGTAAAAACAAAAATGAAATCTGCAATCACGACACAAAATGACAAGTTAGGAATAAAATAAACATTGCTGACAAATATATACCTCATTTTCTGCATAAGCCCGCACAGACCAGAACAAGCCCATAGGTTCGATCCCCTTGTATGATCCACCCATACAGGTGTCTCTACAGAGATTTACAGAACCTAATGAAAGAAAGAACCAGTAAAACATCAAACAAAATTTTATCGCTGACTTCTAACTGACCATTCTTTGATGCTTTGTATTGAGCAAAACTTTCAAAGTGGCAGAATTGCGAAACACGAACATTTGTAAAGATGGTGATATCTTGAAAAGGAGAAAGACCTACAAAAAATGTAATGTGGTGCAATGTAACATCCTTTCATAAAATTTATTTTATAAGCAGCTTGTATGCACCTATATAAAAGTGGTTTATTCAAACCATAATGATATTGTGCAGGCCTGCGCCCTATGGGGAACAATTTGTTTTTGTCCACTCTCTCTATAAATATACATGTAATTTATCCACTTTATACATGTAAACATATTACTGAAAAAAACTGGACGCACTTACCAGTAATTATTATCTCGATAGGTTGATCAAAAATGCTGGTGTTTGGTGTAACATGAATTGCCATGATTCAAGTAATCACTAGATAAGATCAAATATAGCAACCCGTTAACGTGAATCACACACATGTTTCATTTTCAGTCACACAAGTGCTATGTTACCAACACAGACACGGAGAACAGCAAACTACACAAAAATGTTTGAGCACTTTGTTCTGGTGTACTTACTTGAACGAACGCAATACCTTCGTTAACTATGCACATTCCCAAATGACCTCCACAATGTCATTTATTACGTCACACAGCAGACCCACTGCGCGTCAGGTTTTGCAGGTCATTTTCACATTGGGGTTGTCCCCAAACTTACCACAGAAACAATATGATATTTATCGTATTTTTTTTACTTGCCCCGCTCCCCCCTCTATAATCTGGCTATCGAGGTTTTTGCTTTGTGAAAAAAAAACATAACAACACAATACCACTAAATCAGTCACCAGGCCGGAAATAGCTGAGTAAGAACATTATGAAGCACAGAAAAGTGAAGAGCACAATTGGTAGATTGAGGTTAAACGCGTTGCAGCTACGCAGTAAAATTTATAACATTTAGTTAAAATACAATGCAAAATGACCTAAAATGTATTTTTAGCGTACCCAGGCATAAACTTTAACCTACAGGCACGAATACGTATAATTTACGATCAAACTCATTGTCAATACGTCCGGAAAGCTAACCGCTCGTTTGGGAAGTTTGGTGTTCCATATACGAACAAGCGCAGCTTAGTGTTTGCATGACAAACTTAACGACGGCGCAGTTGGAGTTTGTTCCCCGACTTGATCGAGGGAAGAGATCCTGGAGATTAACGACATTGGTTTTAGAATGCGACGTTGCATATAGTT
This sequence comes from Phallusia fumigata, assembly GCA_008931825.1. Lineage (NCBI taxonomy): Eukaryota > Metazoa > Chordata > Ascidiacea > Phlebobranchia > Ascidiidae > Phallusia > Phallusia fumigata. Next base: position 44,772 of record QXVZ01006765.1, read on the forward strand.
TCAACGCGGTTCACTGGTTTTGTTCTTTTTCTTGGAGTAAGGCCTTGTCACAAAGCTAGTATTCCCAGCTAGTTACTTGATTAAGTTGGAGTTGTGTTAAGGATGCTTATTGATTGCTCTTAAATATTTCAAGTAAAGTTTCCTCCTTTATCTCAAAGATTTTTTCTGTGGCACTTGCGCTAACGAGACATCAAACTCGGGCGCCAAAAAAGTTTGCAAGCCGTTAGGATTGAACTTGCTGCAAAGTTTAATGACCTCTGTATTTTCCTTGTCAACACAGTTTGGTAATGAATGACTCTCATTTAGGCGTGGCCTTGCTAACAAAAGACACCCATAGGTATACCTTGACTGTTTCCAGCGACAAGGAGTACATTGTTGCTTCAAAAGATCCTGAAGTAATTTAATGCTTTCGTACTATTTTATGTGTGTGAATATGTTTCCAATGGGGAGACCAAAAGGGTATTTTTAATGTTGCGTTATCAAAGGCTGAAGTTTCTTCAACATTGAATCCTTCCAATTGCATTTATACATTTGTTTTGATCTGACTCAACAGACCGACAGTAGGCAGCCCAGCATGTCACTTTCTTTAAGGATATTTTTTCCTGTCAGCTGTGACGCTTGATTCGGTTTTGCACGTAGCGCGGTTTCGCAATACCGTTTTTGGCAATGTGGCCCTCTTTTCTAGAATATCGCTAACCTAACTTTTAACACGACAAGCGTGCAACATCTAAATTATCATCAAATAGATGCTCATTTGTATGAAGACATGAAGCAAGCTAGTCAGCGAAAATTCCGATTGAAACTTGGTTTTTAGGCTGCCTATAAAGCTTAAACATTTAGCAATTTTTCAATATATATTTCCTGTAATATAGCAATGCCATATGTTACAAACGTTAATTTCGTTCAGATCCAAGGATCGCTGATTGTAGTAATGACTATTTAATAAGGCGAAAAGGTTTTTTCCGCACTTAAGAAAGTTGTTTATGACATATTAAAAACAATTTTTCTTTCGCTGAAGCGCCCACCAATCCAACATTGCAGTGAAAGAGAAACCATTTTAATAATGTCAAAACCAAACTTTTTATTTAGATCCTAGGATCAATGGCCGTGCCTTCGTTGACCAAAGTGGTAACGACACGGGAGTAGTTTAAATAGGGTCGTTTGTGGACCGTTGCCTTTTTTGACCCATTCTGCCTTGCGGCCGTGCATCAGCAGCCGACGCAGGACAGAATTTAAGTTCGAATGTCGCTGGGAATTTTCGCCGGGAAAAGTCGTCAAAGCCTCGTTATAGATTAACTTTCTGGAAACAGAAAAACGCCAACTAGGAAGTAAACTTAGCTCAACGTTCCATGCAGTTTAATTGAAGGACAATAGGCAACTGTCCGTAACGTACGTTGATTGGTCTGCGACTCGGTGCCTTTTTCATCCCCGCTGCAGACTGTTGAAATATTTTTCTACGTCTTAAAGTGTCAGTGTTGTTGAGGGAGTTTTACTTGGTGCAGACAGCTTTCGGAAAATAAACGCTCTCCTATATTTTGCGATGGAAAAGCCTAACGCAAAACAGTCGGACGTTGAGGTTTCGGAACAGAAAGGGTCAGACGAGACAGTGACCAATTCCGGCACAAATTCTTGGTTGCTTTACGGGCTGAACGATTCTCCGCCATGGTACCTTTCGCTGATGTTCGGACTACAGGTAACTGATTTTGGCTTATCTGTTGGCAGTATGCGAAATGGAATATAGAAACGTTACAGTCGGTTTATTGTTCTTTTGATTTTAAAAGTGACACCATTTACACCATCTGTTTATAAGCCAAGGTAAAGAAAATTAGGGCTGTTTTTTTAAAGACAGATTATTTCTATTCGGAGATCGTGACTCTTTCTGCATTAAAACACGCTGCTCCTGCAGTTTGACACGGCAAGTTAGAGCAAAACAGCTTTACAATGTTGTTCCAACTTTAACAAAAGTTTCTTTGTAAGTTACTTTTTTCCGAGGAGACCGCTGGTGGAAAGATAGTTCAGTTCGAGGCTTAATACACAGTCCGCCTTGGTGAAACACAATGACCCGCAGTGAATTTAGTTACCATTTTATTTAAATAAACGTTACAGACCAACTACAACAAACATGTCGCTTTCTGATCTTGCACAACGTCAGGTTCAGTACAAAAGGGACCTAAACTAGGGGTTATAAACTCTTACGCCTTAAAGTTCACTATCTTTTGTTACAGCATGTCATGTTGTCCATCAGCGGTTTGATGGGGGTGCCGTTGCTACTGGCAACACCTTTATGCCTCCATGATGACGAAGTGGGAAACCAGGCGCGGGCGTTTCTCATCAGCTCCGTGTTCTTTGTTTCTGGCATCTCGACGCTGATGCAGACCACACTTGGAAACAGGTGAGGAGGTACCAGTTTAAAAAACGTTGTTGTGCCTCCCGAATAGGTAGTTAAGTGGGTATGATGCAGTTTTAAAGGTTAGGGCCGAGAAATTTCGAATCGTTTACTTGTGTTTCTCTTGGAACGCAATGTAAGGAAGTTAATCCAACCCAGAGGAGTACATACCAAATGAAAAACTCATGCAAGGCACTTGCTCACATAAAAGTTAAAAATAAAGCAGACGAAGGACCCGCTGCTGGTTCACTTCCCAAGCAACTTGTTGCTTGTCGCGAATTGTTAGTTTACCAATACGTCACAGGTAGCTCTTTGATCTGCTGCTTACCAAGAAGAATTACTAACTTTTGTTTCTACATCAGCGGACGCATTTTGTAAACTACGTTCTAACTTCGTCGCTGTACAGACCTATGAAGTAAAACAACAAACAGCAATGTCGTTCCGTCGCAGGTTGCCAATCTTGCAGGGAAGCTCGTTCGCATATTTGGCGGCCACTTTTGCGACGCTTGCCCTGCCACACAACAAGTGCCCAGAGCCGCTGCCCCCTGGTACCCTCAACTCTACCACCACCTTGTACAACGACACTGATGGCAGAATTGTAGACGCCAAAGAATTGTGGATGAGACGCGTGTTAGAGGTGCGAAAGGTTTTTCACGACTTTTCGTAAAATTTATCGGGCAAACAGTATTGGTTTAGCCGTTCCATGGACACGCTGTGAAAATAACCACAATCTAACCTTGAAGTAGCACAAGGGGCCAAACCAATCAAACAGTATTGCTAGTACAACCTAGTTAATAAGATGTGAGCTTTTTTCGCACTTATGCGAGCTGTTTATGACGTAAAAAAACAATATTTCTTTCGCCGATGCGCCCACCAATCCAACATTGCAGTCAAACAGAAACCCTTTCAATGATGTTAAAACCGAACGTTCCTTTCAGATCCAAGGATCAATAGCCGTGGCGTCGTTGACCGAAGTTTTGCTTGGCCTTACTGGCACGGTCAGTTTCATTCTTCGGTTCGTCGGACCGCTCACCGTCACACCCACCATAGCACTTATCGGATTGGATTTGTTTGCAGTTGCCCCTCACCATGCTTCCACACATTGGGGAATCGCCTGGTTGTAAGTGTAATCATGTAACGATTTCATACTACAATGGCAAAAAGTATGTCGCTCGTTATCTGTTTTGTTTCATTACAAAATATGTCTCATGATTCCACGTCCCGTGCTATTTCGTTTACACCTATCGTTTTTCGTTTAACAAATCGTTGATAATTGACATTGGAATAGCTTTGTGGGCCACCAAAATAACCGGCGTACTAAATGGGGTTAAATTGTTACGGAAATGATGCGACAGTTGTAGTCAGTTAAATTTTCTGCTACTCTATGCTGTACAAGTTGTGTACAAACGTGCCGCTTGGCATCCACACAGGAAGCAAACTGACAAAGCAATCGAATCGTGGATAATCAAATTCCAAACACAGCGGGTATAACCCGGGATGATTTTAAACATAATCCGATTTGGGTGGCGTTGTCAAAGTAGAACTCAAGTGACCCCGAAATCGTTTTATCTTTTGTTTCAGCACATCGTTCGTTCTCATAATGACGTCACAATACTGCAAAAACGTCGCCGTTCCGTTTCCGAGTTTTAATCGGAAGAGAAAATGTCACGTAAGAAGGTACCAAATCTTCAAAATGTTTCCGGTAAGAGCCATAGACATCGTCGGTAATGATCTTCGGCAGATATGTGTACACCAGCTTCCAGCACGAGGTCGAACGACTCTTTTCGAGAGCTGTCTTGATTCTCTGACCTTCAACGCGAAAAATTCTCGTTAAGATAAAAGCACTGTAAAAACCAAACAAACTTTGGAAGAACACAATGGTTCGCAAAGTTTTTGCTATTTGTCTTGGCTTCGGTCTCAAAATACCCAACTTAAGGTTGGTATCACGCCACATTACCACTGTTTGTCAAACATTGATGGCCGGGCGGTAACGATTCCAAACTTACCGCAGGGAAGCGTGTTTGGTCAGTAGACTTTCTTTTAGGGTCAAAACGTCACGATTTTGCTCACATTGCATTGTGTCGATGAAAGATGTTAAAAACTCGTAAAAACTATAGACAGTGGTACAGCATTAACAATTCCTTCAATTTCGAAGTACAGTTTAACCCGCTTAAAAAGCAATTAACTATTACGCAACATAAACTGTTATTGTCGTAGAATGTTTTAAAAGCAGATTTTTAAAAAGACAGGCCTGTATTAAAAACTGCGCGAAAATTTTTCAGGCTATCTGAGCGTTTGTGCGTTCGGCGTTGCACGCTTATAGTAGGTTTACCAGCGTGACTCTTGCTGCCAACCATACAGGTGGTTTATAAAAAAGCTAGAGCTGGAGTTAAAATTTATCACAGTAAAGATCATTCTGGTAAGCATACAGAACCCCGGCTCGACAAAGTGCTTCTTTAAGCTTTCATGACGGTCATGCAAATGCCAATTCCCCAAACCGAACATAATCTTGTTTTTTAGCTGGGCTGCTTAAAGTTGCAGGTCTTGTTCTCATTAGTCGACCCCAACTCTTAAAAGTGCCTTGTCAATAGTAAAACAGCTCAGGCAGCAGAAAATCTGATCTCTGATAAACAACATTTTCATGTTTACTTATTTTCTGCCTTACCAAAGAACAGGTCTCGTTCTCATTAGTCGACCTCAACTCTTGAAAATGGCTTGTCAATAGTAAAACAGCTCAGGCAGCAGAAAATCTAATCTCTGATAAACAACATTTTCATGTTTACTTATTTTCTGCCTTACCAAAGAACAGGTCTCGTTCTCATTAGTCGACCGCAACTCTTGAAAATGACGTGTCAATAGTAAAACAGCTCAGGCAGCAGAAAATCTGATCTCTGATAAACAACATTTTCATGTTTATTTATTTTCTGCCTTACCAAAGAACAGGTCTCGTTCTCATTAGTCGACCTCAACTCTTAAAAGTGCCTTGTCAATAGTAAAACAGCTCAGACAGCAGAAGATCTGATCTCTGATAAACAACATTTTCATGTTTACTTATTTTCTGCCTTACCAAAGAACTCTTGTTTCGCTCCTCGCAGCAAAAGCTTTGGATTGGTGGCGCATTGCTCCTATGAAAGGGATTTGAAAGCGAGTTCTGTGCAAAAGATAGCATCGATGACGCTAGCAAAGTCGAAACATTGATGCTAAATACATTGTTGCATGTTCCATTTATTTCAAAATTAAATTTTGTGTTCAAATTTGTAAATACGTTATCCCCAACCAGACTTTTGAAGTTGATTTTACCGGTTTGTTTATGTGTCATCATGATCGATTGCACAAATTATGTTACACAATCGAAATTACCTTGAGTGAGAAAGGAGGTACAGTTCAACATACGTTGAGATATAGCAGCTTGTGTAACGACGTCAAAACGAAAATCACACGACGTTTGACCTACAAACGCCCCGTATGTAGGTCTTTGACAATGTGTCCTTTACTTATATCTACTTCAGATTTGCTTGTTTTTCAAAGGTGATCATCTCAATGATACTTGGATGGATCTTTTGTTGGATTCTCACGGTGACTGATGTGCTTTCGCCAGACCCAAACAATCCTCAGCATGTTGCAAGAGCCGATTTTAGAATTGATGTACTTAACAACAGTCCGTGGTAAAACAAAACGTTATGTTTGTTTTCGATGTCAATTTTCGTACTTTTTGTTTTGATACGACCACAGCAGTTTTTGCATTCAAGTTTTGGTTTTGTAACCTGGGCACATAACTAGTTGACTCAAGAGCTTTAACGATGTCCATGCTTATCTACAGCTGTTTTAAACCGAAAAAAAGAAAACAAACCAAATCTGCCTAAAGCAGGCAAGCAAAAAGAGTTTAAATTCAGGTTTAAAAAACGTTAAAATTCAATTGGGGTTCCACATGTACTTTTGCCTTTGGATCAGATCAAACATTCTCGACAAGCTTAGTGAGCAGCGTCCCTGTGTGCGCCAGCGTATGTGTGTGTACCTCGTTAAACTTGATATGCTTTTCCAGGTTTCGTGTTCCCTATCCGTTTCAATGGGGCATACCGGTCGTTTCACTGGCGGGAGTTGTTGGTATGATCGCAGGCGTAATGGGCTCCACCATCGAATCGATAGGCGACTACTACGCATGCGCAAAGCTGGCGGGCGGCCCTCCTCCCCCAAAGCACGCTATTAACAGGTTAGGTCATGTCCCATTATGTTTCCACACTGCTTGCTCAGCAAATTAGCGTTTTTTATGATGCATTTAATGACCGAGTTTTTAGGGGCATATTTGTAGAAGGGGTCGGTTGCGTGATCTCCGGTATTTTTGGAACGACCACAGGTACAACATCGTACAGCGAAAATATTGCAGCCATCGGCATTACCAGGGTCGGAAGCCGCAAGGTAAGGTCAATTGTGAATATTTCATCACGCGGTGGCGCACAAGAGCTTGTTGGTTAATTTATTGCTTTTTGAACGTAGCAATTGATTCGTCGGCATAACGAAAACATTCTTTTTTTAACATTGGGAGGTTATTAGTATTTTTTACCTTAGGGTTTAGTTTACTTCAACCGCCCAAATACAACTTTCTGTCATTCGAATCCAAGCACATTGGACTTGACGTATTACAGACCGACATCTTGTTATCAGGTATTGCAAGCTGCTGGATTACTTTTGATCATTTTCGGCTGTGTGGGAAAACTTGGAGGTGTTTTTGTTCTTGTTCCTGAACCAGTGATTGGCGGATTGTTCATGGTGTTGTTCGGGATGATAGCAGCCGTGGGACTTTGCAACCTCCAATACGTGGATCTCAATTCAAGCAGGTAACTTTTACTGGAATGTTAACCTATAAACTAGTGTTGATCAACCGATGGTACGAGTACCACTAGTGTTACGCGACGGCATTTCAGATGGTACGGGAGCACATATCGGTTGTTTGCGGGTGTATAGTCCGTTTGTCTTCATAAAAAGCGCTGGTGCTCTCATAAAATGGTTGTTGCTTCATCTGGGTTACGAAGTCGGGCAAGGATTGTCGGCATGGGTTCTGTCTCACCCTTTAAATTGAACTGCATTCTTCGTAACTTTCTTCGTAATTAAGAAACTATTTTTGTTGGAACTAGGTGGTACGCGGCGACAGAGCGTTAACTCCAAGTGGTACGGGACCACAAAACGGTTGGGCACCACTGCTATAACCAAAGACCACCGAAGGCCGAGATAATATTGTTTGAAAAGCACACGGTTGAAGTTAGGTTTCACTTTCAATGCACTGACACAGACAACGTCCGTTTCAAAAACTAACACTGCCCACAAACCTGCCCAAAATCATTGAGGTTTTAATAATGTATTCGTTTTTGTAGGTTTTCAAGTGAGGTAAAAATATTTATAAAATACGTTTTTGGCAACAGATTTAAACTCTGGAATATAACATTTGCACCAAGATTGTTATGCTTATGACGTCTTAGGTTAGATTACCAGATTACGAATCTGAACTGACGATGACTACGATGAGAATACATGTGTAATCTTCATGAGTATTATTGATTTTAGGACAAAACATTATTAGGATATTTACGTTAAATAAAGTCAGTTGAACTTCATGCTGGGAGTTAACGATTTTGGCTAAACATTTTTAAGGAATATCTTTGTGATCGGATTTTCGCTTTTCGTTGGACTTTCGGTCCCGGAATGGTTAAAATCTCACCCAGGTGCGATCCAGACAGGGGTGTCAGAGTTGGATAATATTTTAACCGTCATTCTGCAATCTGCGATGCTGCTCGGTGGAGTCGTTGGGATGTTTCTGGACAACACCCTCCCAGGTTTGTGAAGCAAACTTCGTATAGTTTGGGACTTCTCGAAATTAGCTTATCATACTTACGGGACATGTTGCTGATACTAAACCCTAAAAAACACTCTGTTTCTTGCTAAAAATTTTAAGCAAGGCACTTTTTTTCGTCTAAAATTTTATGTCAAGGCATTCTTACTGGCCAAAACTTATAATTAAAATGGAAGGTTAAGTGTTTGTCATATTTTTGAACATATTTTTTGCAGGAACCGAAGCCGAACGGGGATTCGTGAAATGGCAACAAAGTCATGACGGAGGCTTCGGGGATCTTGCTTCCATCAAAGAACAACAACGGAAATGCTACGATTTACCTTTTTCTACGGATTTCAGGTATCGTCCAAACTATTGTAAAAACTAAGTTAAGGTCTATATGTTAAGGTTTGTACCAAAGTAACGCCAACCCAAAGATTTGCCGGACAGACTAGCGGTGAATGTTCCCTTTAAATCTGAGTGGGGCCGGTGACTTGTGTATGTTCATTTATGGGTCTTGGTGACACCTTAGAATGGAACAACGATGCTAAAACTTCCGAAGTAGAAAAACACATAAGATTAAGACGGGATTAGAACCCACAACCTTGTGAGTACAAGGCTGAGGGGACTTATCACTCGGTAACCTTGGCGCCTTATCTTTTCATGGTGAAATGGCTGCTGCGACGACGTGTTACCATTAAGGTGTATACTGGATTAATTTTATCTTCTTCACTTTCGTATTACGAAGGTTTGCCAAATACATTCCCATCCTGCCGCAATTTGACGAGCGTGAGAAAAAGGCTCTGGACGTGGAGGACTCTCTACTTAACATTCAAAAGGAGTCAGTGTTATGATTACTATTTGTTGTAGTTACCAACATGTCCTTGTGATATGATCGATGGATTCTTCAAATTATTTGTATGTGTGATTGTGTAAGAATTGACCGAACTGCTGTTTTCCAGGGTTTTCACATTGGTATATTGTCAATACTTTGTTCGCAAGTTGTTTTTTTACGACATTTGTACCAAACTTTGTTCTTGATTACAATACGTTTCATGGAAAAAATATCTTCTTATGTGTAAGTTTGTTTCTTGCCAGAAACGGTTGACATAAAGTATAGTAAGACTCTTGAGACAAAAAGTCAAGCTAATATATTGCTATAAGTATGTTTAAATTGTGTAAATTATGTGCAGTTTATATTACTACAGAATTTTAGCGGACAAACGTTCTACGTTGGAGCAATATAAGCCTTAGTGTGTATTAGTCCAGTGGTTCTCATACCGGGGAGGAGTTTTGCATCGTTTAAATGTTTATCTTCCCATCAGCATGCACAAGCATACAACAACAAAGACCTGATTTCGCAATTAGAACGACTCAATTGTGTCGAACGCAAGCGTCGATGTACATTCATCCCAGTTTCCGGTAATGTGTGTACGACAGATCGGTCCCGCCAGGTCGCTTGATCACGTAACACAAAGACGTGTTAAAAGAGCAGGAATCGCTAAAACCCCAAGCGCGGTTTTCATATGCAGGCTCGTTTGACATTGCAATAGAGCAATGCGGTTAGAGAAGGCTTTGTTGTGCAGGAAATATTGGTATAACGCGCCACACTGTGAGGTTATGGATTGTAATTTCAGTCCGGGTATCTAAAAACAAGTATCTGTCAGGTTGGAATATAGCGCATACAGGATACTAAACCTTAGACAGCATTGACAATCATCATGAGAAAAACAAAATTTTTGGTGTTTAATATTTTGTTTGAGCTGACAACCAGATATATTACATGTACTTTATAAGTAGGGAAGAAATAAGCTGCATTGATTTTAAGTTGGAATACGATCGGTATATCACAGAAAATTTAACTTCGTGTATCTATTTTGACACATGATAAAGACCCATTTCCTGGAATATTACGATTTGATACGGCTTTGAATCACGTTGCATTACGAAGCATATACCAACTTTTAAACGTTATCTGAAACGCGAAAGAGTTAAATTGATTTGGTAGGTGCAATCAGCTGATGTATTTAAATTCGACTTGATCAGGACGTCTAGGTACCGGGCAATCAGTACTCAGATGTTATCGTATTCGGATGTTGGTAGGACGTTGATTACCATGTAACTTTAATGTCTAATGTATTTGTAAACCTACAAGTTTCAACACGTGTAAAACACAAGTAGCAGGCAGATTTGCTTTTGCAATAATACTTGCTTTCTAAAGTAAAGTGGATTTGGTACTTAGTTTGTGGGTGTAAAAAATCTGTGGATGTGGAAGTCGTGATGTTACTTTTTACGATTCTTGCAAATCTGGCACTATGGACGGCATCCGATGGTAACTATGTCTTTCATTACTATATTAAAGCTGAAATTATACCTACATAAGTATTGAAAGCTGCATAAATCAGTGGTTTCAAATCCTTTTGATGCATTCCCCGTTTGCTTGTTTTTGAACTTTTTATTTCTCCCCTACTAAATAAGAAGGGATCTAAACTAGCATTGAAGGGTATAGGAACCACACTTACACTTATCATGAATAACTAAACTATGTAAGTGAAATTCTTCCCCGTTCGGGAACCATATCCCAAATCCAAGATAAAGGGTCTTTTTGGTATAATAAATGTCATGTCGTGGTCATCTATTGTTCAATCCGTGATTCGCTCAATTATGAGCCGATTTGCACGGGTTAGAACCCAGTCCGACTAGTAATTTAGTATTACATTATCCGTTAGGTAAAAAGTCAATCCAACTCAAAGTTTTGCACATTGTGCATCAAGGGCAACTAACCTGCTTTACTAACCCGTCGTTGATGACTATATTTTCGTGCAGCACTGATGAAGCGGGGATGGGTGGATTGCAACAACGGTTACCAATATTCATTGACCCAAGTAAAACTCAGCTATCAACAGGCAAGGAAGGAGTGTCAGGGTTGGAATGGTGACCTGGCACATTTTGGCATCAGGGATGAAGCTGTTTTTGAGTAAGCTGTTGTTTCCAAAGTAGTGTTGGTTATGGGGTGTACGGGGTTTAGTTAAGTAGAAAAATCAAATTGTTGAGATTTAAGAGACCAAAAACCCTTATAGAGCTTTAGAGAATAAAACCGATCTTTGATGTTTTCAGTAAACTCAGGAAAGATTTTTCGGACGGCGATCTCTGGATCGGACTGGATGACCTCAAACAGGAAGGAAAATACTTATGGAACGACGGGGTAAATAGAAAAAAGTTGTTTGTGGTCAAACCACTACCGGGTGGTGGACAGCTACAGACAACATTTACCACTACCCCATTCACTAGCTCGACTGAAAAAATCCTTTGAAAGTTATTTGTGTTGTGTGCAGTTCCTTTTAGAGATATACATGCTGCCAAACAACTAACTTGTATATTTGTTGTATAAAAACAATACGTACGTAAAACGATGTATTTACTTGTGCCGATATGTGAATGGCCAAAATTGTTGTATCGACAAAAATATGTTGACATCATAATATGGCAATTCAATGGGCTGTAATATATTGTTTGTTTTGTTCGATTACAAAATCTGTTCAAACAAAATCCCCCTCCTACCTGGCTGTTCGTCTTTGCAGCTGAGAGTGGAACATGCTTGGAACGAATTCTGGCACACTGGTGAGCCACAAAACAACGGAAATACCGACTGCGTGAAGATGGCCAGCAGACCACAAGCTCATAGCGCGAGATTGCTTAAAGCAGAAAAATGCGAAGTAAAACATTTTGGACTCTGTGAACTAAAAATTGGTAAGCCGCGAGTTTTTATGCTAGATAAAGGATCTGAAAACACAAAAACCACAGTAGTTTAAAGTTGCCACAAACCAACTGGAAGATAAGTATTATTTTAAAAACTTCGTTAAAGCATGGGTGCTTTGTTTTGAATTGTTTGCCACTAATAAACGACCTTTGATTTAACTTTTTTTCGACGTGAGTTAATTAAATCTTTAAGTAATATAAGCTTTTCAAACGACCACAGGTTACTTTTAATCTGACAACATTTCAAAAACCCTTGACAAAATATCTGGCCACTATTTGCAGGAACTCCACCAAACTATCCACACAGATCCAGAGGCGAAAAATCATACGCCGTATTTTCGTCTGAGATGAAATTCTCGGCTGCCAAGACGGTTTGTGCAAGTTGGGATGGTCACCTTGCAGTTGAACTGATGCTTAATCCGAAAACGGCTAAGTACGTGTCTATATTTAGTTTCCATGGCACCAAAAATTTAGGTTAACGGAATACCATCGCCAGAAAGGGCAACAATTTGGGTCATGCGAATCAAAAAGTAGTTTATATCTCAGTTGCAAAGGTGTAAATGTAAATCTTAAACAAGGAGCTAAGTGAAGGCTTAATTTTCTTGTGTGAGTTTTCAATGGTGTAATTACAACACGGCGACCAGATAGTTTTTATCACATTGTCACAAAAGTTTTCCAGATTGCCAGCAAATTAAGCAGCGCGCTTTTGATGCGCCTAAATCAGAATCTAAGCGTCAGACTGACAAAAACGAAAGCAGTTGGATCCTATCTTTGGCCCAGCGAACTTAGAATTGGAAAGTTTGGCGCTTGACAAAAGATAACAGTCGCAGAATAAACAAATCCGGGTTCATTACAGTGCAATCATGCCTAAAACAGTAAAGAATGTGGAAAGCTAAAAACTCCGTGAGGAAAATCCTGTCCGAACTATAAATTTTTGTAATGTTACCATTTTCTATCTGTACGTTTCAGTTTCCTAGCAAATAGAGTAGTCGATAAAGAGTCGGAAGAAGAACTGCTTTGGGTTGGGTTGGATGACATGCAAAATGAAGGGTCGTTTCACTTTCACTCAAGGGTAAGTAAAACAGTTTTTACGAAATCGGTGCGCTGTCAACAAACCAACTGTATCCAAATACTAAAAGTGAATATTTGTACTCAGGTATAAATTATAATAGAGCTAGAGCTTACAGCAAACTCAAACCAGTTGCCATGTTATTTCTTGTTAAGAACAGATGATGCCATTTGTTTATGCTTCGCAATGAGAATTACACAGACGGTCTGAAGTGTTCAATAACCTTCTCTATTATAGTTTGTCCGAAACTAGAATCGTTTGAATTACGAATTAATTACAAATTGTTCGACACATGGTGACCAAATGGTCTTTTGCTGCCCTTCGTTAATTACATTGATAGGTTACAGCTGCTAGTTTTTTCTCTCTTCGTGAAACAAATAAACTGAACTGAACTACAAGCACCCGCCGTCTGATAGGATTGCTGCACTAGTATACCTTCGATATTTGTACATATAGGATGTTGGGTGGTTCATTGTCACCAAACTGCAGTTCGAATTTCGTTCCGCAGAATACTTTATGTACAGCGCACTATTTCTGTGCAGGGTAACCAGCCACCTATCCCGGCTCACATCGCTGCACTCTCGAACTCCAACAGTAAAGACTGTTTGGCGTTTCTGCCCAAAACTCGTACTTTTGTGCTGAGAAGATGTTCAGAAAAAAGAATGTTTCTGTGCGAACGAAATAGAGTCTCTAAAGGTAAGTTTCCTATGCAAACAACCCCATACTAGCAGATGCAACCAAATTAAATATTTGTTTTGCTGTACGAATGTTCTTTAACGTGCAATTAACGTGCACTATAATGAAACCAACGGACTATAGGACAAAATTATGTGTTTTTGTTTGTGGTTTGTTACAGAGGATTTTATGCCGAAGAAGTGCTATGATGAGGTCGATTGTGACGATCTGTAAGTTACAGAAAATATTTTAATTCAACTTGTTGCAGTGTTGACTGACGCTTGTTTGTTTTAACGTTGGTGTACATTTTACACAGCGAATACGCCACAATCGATGGCTCTTGCAACAACGGATTGGATTCGCAACGGGGAAGGGCCTATCGCGCGTTCAAAAGAATTTTGCCAGCCGCTTACGACAACGGAAAAGGTAGACCATCCACAATGTTAAAACGTGTTATTTCGTTAGTGACCGCAATGTGGAATGTTCGCTGCTAAACTAGATAACTAAACAGTGCACATAAACGGCGAAGAATTTAGATAAAGGGGAAAAAAGATTGAAAAGATGACTTAAGTCGGACTAGGATCTTTCACATTTTCTTGTTTAAAATATGCGAACTAGAACCAATACGCGAGTTTTCAAATAGTTTACTTACTGATTTCATACAGACACTCCACGGGGACAAACCTCGCTGCCATCAGCTCGAGATGTGAGTATCATGTTGCGAGAGGTGGAGGAGCCAAAGTCCACGACAATGTCCAACTATCTTCCATCATGGGGTCAATTTCTGGCCCACGACTTCGCTAGAACTGAAGAAAGCATTGGTAAGTTTGAACAACGTGTTTTTGTTTTCTTTGTCACGCACCAATCAGGTGGCCACTCTATGCAGTTGAACATAGTTTGTTAAATCGCTATCGATAAATCGACCTTGTCATCTCAATTCAACAGGAGAAAGTAAACTTCAGGGGCATTTTTTCTTTTTGGTGAGGGTTTTAAGTACAAGAAAAATATCACCCTTTAAATGTGAATTAAATGAGTAATGTTGCGCTGTAAGACATAACAAACGCCTTCAATTTCATCTTGTGGCAAACTAAAGAAGTTTACAATATAGTAATACTGAGGGAGGCATGCTCTAAAAATGTTTCAATGATTCCTGGCAAAACCTAGCTCTATTACTTTTTCATTAGTGGTGGGTCTGGATTGCAGTGATTGTGCAAACACCGAAGAAGAATGTTTCAATATTTTGGTCTCGCCGACGGACCCGATGAACAACATTGGTGGAACAGAATGTATTGAATTCAAGAGAAGCCCTTCGACTGTGGACGAAAGCTGTGAGTTGCGCACGAGAAAGATTTTGCTGCATTCGTGTTACAGTTGTTGGAGTGTTGGCTGTGAGCTTCTTTAATGGGGGAAAATTGTTACTTGTTAAACTGTTGCTATTAATGTAGTTCTCGCTTTTCCAGCGAGGCTCCTAACTTCGGTCCTAGTTATCCGTTCATAGTCGTAATGGTGCGGGTGCTGGGACGTTTTACACTGTGTTGCACATTTGTATTTATATGACTGTGCTGGACAATTTTTCTTGTGCAAAACTGATCTTCACAGTGTTTTTGTATTACAAAACCTTGTCTCTTACAGGTAACAACAAGACCAGGGAACAGAAAAACTTGGAATCGGCGTACATCGATGCAAGTCTTGTTTACGGGAGCACAACGAGCCATGCTGCCGCCCTACGGGCAACCGAACCAGGTATAGAAAAAATTTTTTGTAAAAAATGTCATCTACAAACCAGAACAAATTCTTAACATAAAGTTTGCGTTTTTAAATACATTTGCATGACATATAACTGATGACGGGAAACTGTGATCGAGTATTGATGTAATGATCACTGTAAAGCGTTCCTTTTCCTATGTAGGTTTGAATAAAATGATTTTCTGCAAAGATCTTTTATAGCTTAGGCGAGCGTTTAGAAACATTTTGTAATCAAAAAACTAACTTAATTTTTTGTTCGCTTTTTGTTGGACCAGGGATGCACAACCTGTGGCCGCGGATACTAATTTAAGAGGCCTTGGGCATACATATTGAAGCATACGAAATGACGACCGTGCATTGATAAAAACATTTCCTTGTATGTAAGGACAAGGAAGCTTCTTGAAACGAGTAGCGCAACAATAAAACATTATCAAGAGCAAATAAGGAAGAAAAACACGCAGCATTCACAACGCCAGTAAAAATAGTTGCAATGAGCGGTTAATAAAAACATTTGGCGAGTTGAGGCTGAAAAGAAAAAGAAATGTGTTCTTGGGGACAAAAACATTTTTTCGTCCAATAAAGCGTCAATTTGGTTTTAGCAGGCGGATGATATACACCACGTAATTTCCTTTACAGGTCAGATGCTGACCGGAAGTGACACAGCGCCTAACCCGATCAGTCTTCCTCGGCAGCCACAGGTGGTGAGTGATGTGCCGATTGGATGTCCGGCAATCCACAAGCCCGCCGACCAACCGTGTTTTGTGGCAGGTAATCAGACACGCCAGACGTGCGTAAAAGGCAACATAAGGCCGTAGAAATCAATGTTTTCAGGGTCGGAAATATTAAACAGACTTTGACTACCATTTTAGGCCCCAAAAAGTTTTTTTAAGACCATGTTGTTTTCTACGTCACTAGATACTTTTTAAGCGTGAAGAAAGCCATGATAGACTTAGAAGTTTGTTTTGTTACTCAACTTGGGGTTGAATAAAAAGGTTTCAATTTCTAGTTTAGCAACACTAAATTGTTGTTCCAGGCGACCCACGAATCAACGAACAGCCGCCTTTGTCAATAAATCACTTGGTTTGGATAAGAAAACATAACTTGATGGCCACGGAGCTGGCCCAGCTTAATCCGGACTGGGACAGCGATAAGCTATATCAGGTTGGTTTTATTTCTTGTTCAGTTCAAAACTTGCAATGTACCTTGGACAGCTTTTATTTGATACAAATCGTTTGTTTTGGCTACAGATCACGAGAAAAATAATTGCTGCCATCATGCAGCAAATCACCTACGGTGAGTTTTTGCCTGTTGTGCTTGGACCCACTGTGATGAAGAGATTCGGACTGGAATTAACAACAGACGTGAGTATAGGATCTATTTGCAGTGGGTGGTTGGTAATATCATGGGAAACCAAAACCATTTTATGGCCACCTGACAATGTACGCATAAAAGTAAAATGTGGCGTATTAACAAAGCTTCCAGAAAAGCCAGAATCAAAATTTAGGTAAGGAACTAAACATAAAAATTACTTTTTCTGGTAAAATAATTTAATGTTTAACATGACATATCCTATTTGCAAACAAACAAAAAGAATTTTTTTCTTTTTAAAGATCAAAATTTAAAAAAGGTGCTGCCAATGAATAAGCTTCAAAATATTGATTTGCAGGGATTTTGGTACGGTTACGACCCCATCTACGATGCGACGATTGACAACAGTTTCACCACAGCAGCGTTCCGCTTCGGTCACACACTTGTACACGGGACCCCGTCCATGCGTAACCCACACTACTCTACAGTTAGGGATATGCCCCTGGAAGAAAAGTAAGTGTCTTAGAAAAGTACAAACTCTGACCGAAGCATGTTATATGACTGAAGGCGGACTATACTACCATCCTTCTGACTGTCAGCGAACTGCCCGGCCCGGACATTAGCGGTTTAGCAACAAACTAGCACCATCCAGTACATAGGGTTACAACAGTACAGATTCTACTGGATGGACAAACACTCCAGGATCAAGATTATAAGCTGCAGTGATCCTGGTGCAAAAATAACCGAACCACTTCTTTAGTTTCTTCAGCACCGAACCGATCGTCCTGAACGATGCAACTGGTGAAATTATCCGCGGGATGAACGAGGATCCAGCATCAAAATACGACTTGCAGTTCGCAAAATCGTTGACCGATCAACTGTTCACCACCGATCCAGGTTTTTACCATGTTTCAATGTTAAAAATTTAGTTAAAACATTTGAATGTGATAAACTTTTGTGAAAGAAGGTCGTTTTACGGTTGAACTATGAAATTAGTAAATAGGTAATCTCGGTTTAAACAGGGGCTCGAAACAACTTTTGCTGCATGTCCCACGTGCAATGCATCTCAGTGTGGAATGTTCACACACCTTTTTCTTGCAGCACAGTTTGGTTCAGATCTGTTTGCCTTAAATATACAAAGGGGGCGAGACCACGGGATCGCTTCGTACTTGGCACACCGCAGATATTGTGGCCTGTCATCGAACCTCGATGATATTCCAAATGACGCCCGAAGCAAGTTCAACTCTATATACAGGTGAGCTGCTTCAGGTGAACCAAAATTGTGTTCTGGTTTTATTGTAGCGCTAAAAACCAATACCAAACATTAACTTAGTAAAAAACAAGAGTTGCGTACTAATACCGGTGAAAAAGAACTTAATTTTTCCATGACGTCAAACTGTGTAGTGGTGATCAGACGACGTTATCTGTAACGTCATACAAACTCATTGATCTTCAAGTGATTTGGGTATAGTTTGTATTTAACTGCACAAACAGTGCAAAATTTTGTATAGGCTTGTCACAAGACAGCGTGTTCTAACCTTTTAATATGCTCGTGTACACAGCGACCCAGAGGAAATTGATCTTTTTCCTGCTGGTATTGCGGAGACACCCAAAGAGGGAGCGGGGGTAGGACCAACGTTTGCTTGTCTGCTGGCATCGCAGTTCCGCGACTTAAGACGCGGAGATTCTCATTGGTTTGAGAACGGTGGAGTTGAAAACAAGTTTACAAAAAGTAAGTGGCAGCGTTTTTCTCATCTGTTTGTTAAATGGTTGTTGCATTATAAGTCTGAGTTGTGCTGCAACAGACCATACAATATTTAAAAGCGTCTTTCCTGGCAAATATACCGAGTAAACCACAAAACTATTTACCTAATTTCGTTGAACTTGGTAATACCAACTTGCTTCTGCAAAGGATTTCAAAAGTTTTGCTGTTATAACTATGCAGATCAAATGAGAGCAATCAAAAAGGTTACCTTAGCCCACATTTTGTGCAACATCTCTGATAGCATGGCTACAATACAACAACGGGTCATGGAACTCACATCCGAAACGAATCCCCGTGTTAACTGTAGCGAATTAGAGCCACTCGATCTTACTCCGTGGCAGGGTGGAGCGCCATCTAGCGACGACATTGAAGGTACGTTTATGGAGTACGACACACGATGTAAAAGCTAACGATATAAGCTTTATTACTTGCGACAAGCTTAATGTGAATATGCAAGCATCGGTTTGTTGTGACGACATTTATTTGTTAATGAAAAAATCCTATTTCTACTACGCGTTAATTCTTTTTTACCACACATATTCGAAAAATGTGTTCTTCTTTGTGACATCTTTCGTGCATGTTTTCAATCCATTAAAAAAATTAACGACACCTTTAATGTATTCGCAGAGGAAACAGAACTAACTGCTTGGATTCCGATAGCTCACTACAACCGCAACGACCTTCCCCTCGAACCACTTGCTGAACTTCTGCGTATTGCAAGCACGTATCGCCCCAAGGACGTGTGCGAAATGCCTTTGGGAACGGAAACACGAAAAGTAAACGGTCATTTCCAAGTGAGATTCCATTGCCCACTTGGCTCCATCTCTGGGACAGATTTTCCACCAACAGACGCCCTCCACGGTAAATTTAATGGGCTTGCAAGACTTGGAAGCAAATTGTTTTGGGGCAACTGCGGTACTGTAGTCTCGTTAGTTTCGGTTTGAAATTTTGTTTTCGGACGTTTTAACCCCTTCCGGGGATATGATAACAAAACCTACAACAGCATGTTAAACTGTCTGCACAAAATGAATATACTAATCGTATACCCAAGTGGCATTTTACGCTGTTGAACCCACTTAACTGAAAAGGTGTACATATGCCCATGCGTTTCCTTTCGCAGTTTACTGGACGGATTGGACGAACCAAGACAGACCGAAACGTCCTTTATACGACGACGATGAAACATTGCCTGGCAGCGGATCCTGTTTGAAACCAGTCGCCATACAAGCACAGACCACAGACGGGGCGAGTACAGTTTGAACATTAGGGCTTGGTGTGTGAATTCAAAGAGCCAAAGCGTAACAAGGAGCTCGCACGTTTGTTTAACTTACTGCGTTACGTCACTTTGCGTTTCACACTGCTTTTGATTTTACAAAATACTTGCTTAATGGCAGTTTGGTAACGCACTTGATCACAGAAACAATATTCAAACATCATCTGTTTTTCAGATTCCGGCGCGAGAATCTGGTGACGTATTTGAGACACTAAGTGCCAACGCTGGGTTGCTGTGCAGGGGAATTCATCAAGATTCGAAAAAATGCCATAATTACAGGGTCAGATATCTTTGTCCCAATGGTAGGTTAATAAAAATGTTTACCAAAGAGGCTTGTTTATATGTGCAATAACAATGGCAAAAACATACTCACATATTAATCTAGAAGATGTTTATTAAAAATTTACATGTTTGAATGTATTAAACAAGAATTTAATTCAATACTTACGGTTGTACTCGTAAGCCAAGTTTTAAAAAACAGTATTTGAGCTTTCTCTTGGTGTTCACAATCGTTTTTTCCTTTTCCAGAGTAACAGAACATTTCCTTGACTCCATCATTTAATCAGAAAGCATCGATGGTGTGATGTGTTACATTATCTTAAATACAATGCGTTTTCACAAAACCGCTTTATCATTTATCCTGCATATGTGCACAAGTGTTAGCATTGGCACATACCAAAGTTACAGATAAAACAAAATGTAAAGCAAATCTTACCTTCTATGTCATGCGTTTGTGCAACATATTTAAACAAACAAAGCTCCATAGACAGTTGCACACATCAAATAGGGATAGAGATGATGACAGGTGTTTCCACTCAGTTTCCAAAAATCAACTTTTTACACAAAATTGGAGCAGGTGTTGCTTGTTTGCAACAAACGGACAAAGTTGAAAACGAAAACTATTGAAGTTTAAGCATGTTAAACTCCCAAATCCACCTACCCGTTTGTTTTTTTCCATCCAAGAAAGTCTGTGGTTCCTTACCTTCTTTCCTCCTTCAAATTTGGGAACACATACAGTTCCCTTTAGAATTTCGATCTTAGCAAGTAGCACTACCCTTTACATTTACATTTTTGCTGTTGCCAAAAGGCAACACAACAGAGGGAAGTAATGCACAGCAGTTAAGCACTTGTAAAATCCCGCAGGCAGGAATCGCTCATGCGTGACTTACAATTGCGCCTTTTAAAGGTGCTTGTTCAACACAAATGAGTAACTCTAAAGGGTGATTGGGCATATTCGCCTTTTCCGTTTATGGGGTATGGAATAATTTAATATCATGTGAGTTAATTTCACACCAACTTACTACTGGTGAATAGCAAATGCATCACACAGTTTATAAAGGCTGCTCAAAAGCACAGTCAATGCGTTTTCACAACCAATGCGTTCAAAGGCATGTGAGTACAATGGCAGTGCAAAAGTAAATATTTGTCCAAATCCTCTTAAATCCTGCCTGTTTTTGCAGTTTTGTTTTCATACCAGAACAGCAGTAACTCTTAGGTGGTTGTTTTCATTATTTAGAGGTTGAAAATAGGGATAGTAACCAAGCAAAACACACCAAACGCTATAGTAAAACTTCAATATGACAATATTTTGGAATTCAAGTTTCGATGTTTTTGTTCCTTTCTGATACTATTTTTAACCGTGGTGAGTAGACAGGAACGTTTTTTGGAAAAGCGCTTTCGTACGAAGATTTGTGAAAAAAGTACCAAAAAACAGAAAAAAAAACAGTTTAGGTGGAAAAAATTATGGCACAGTAAAGTTGTTTTAGACATGTTCGTTTTTGAAATCCACTAATAAGCCCTATTCCATTGATTTCCGAAGCATGATACGTCTACCACGAAGGTTTTGTGACACACAAGCAACGATTGTTGGTTGCACTTTAACCACTACACTGCCTATTAATGCAAAAGATTGCAAAACATGTTCTTTGTGGTATCATAGCACTAATCACTCTAAAAACCTCGCAAAAAGTCATTTAGCCAGTGGGTAAGTTTTTGTTAAAAGTAAGTAGTAGCGATGATTCCATTAAGTATTTGAGGTTCCGGATTTTTTAGAAAGTATGTGGATAGTACGCGGACACTGTACGAACCGAAAAATGGTTCGTGAGTACATGAAGTTTGGGAACCTATATACTGACGAACGGTTTTTTTTTAATGTCGCTGCACGCCAGACCTGCAAGAGGCATTTCCGCGTTCCACAGAAGCCTATATGTGCCTGGTGCTAAACCATCTAAACCACGCAGGCAAGGCTATATGCTTTTCCAAGTTAAAGCACATACACCATTACCAACTTCTACAGTATCCCACCATAGGCTATTTGCAAGACCGTCTTATGACAACATAATTTGTGGTGATAGTCAGGGGAGGGCATTCAGCCTACAAGTTGATTTAGTGATTTACCACATTTCGCTCTTGCAGAAAGATTAAATATTTGAGGAGGTGAAGTTATCCGTGTTGCTATGCGCACAGCACACATTGAGCACGGAGCACAATGTTATGTTACTGGTTATGGCATTTGGCTTACCGAGAGTTTGCAATAGCAGTCGTAAAAAGAGAAGAATGGATTTACGGCCCAGCTGTCAAGTTTGTTTCTCAGCTAAGACATTATGTCGAAAATGTATGTGAATGCCAATCAGGAGGTTATCGTGCACGACGTTGGACAGAAAAGGATGTTTTCAGTTAAATATCTTGTTTGGCAAAAATTTGCTGTAGTTTGAGTACTATTTGTTACAATTGACTGCACAAAATAAATTTATCCCTAACGTGATATTTGTGCACGAAACAAAGCGTTTCTGGTGTGGACCAACAGTCACGAAAAGGTTTGAATGTTGTGAGGAATTGAGTTTCAACAGTCAATCAAATGAACTTCCAAGCTATTGCGAATTTTCTGGTGATAACTGATAGCCCATGTTATATCTTGCGAAACAGGCAGGGCCAAGTTAAAAAACTTTCAATATCTCTTCAATGTCAAAAGGTGAGCAAACATTCGTGAAAGTTCGTGTTTGCATAGAAAACGTGATTCAGTTTTATAAATGTTGAATTGTTGATAGACAGTTCCCAGAACTGTAAACCACAGAATCGTATAACAACCCTGTTTAAATAGACGCGAAGTGCTGTTATTTGGGGCAAGAAGAAAACTGCAGGCAATCCTAAAATTTTGGTGTAGATTTGCTGAAGAGAACCCAATGGAGACGACTCGTTCACTTTGCTGCACGCAGAAACTTGAATCACATAGTTTGTATTAACTGTCGTTAAGTTCAAGTTCAATAGGTGTATGATTTCACCGAAGCTATATGATTAATTCAACTGGGAAGTTTAAAAAACAAATTATGATAACAAGTGACGAAAAATGTTAGTTTTTTTCGCCTTGCAGTAAATAGAGCCTATTTTCTTGCTGACTGTATTTTAGTCTACAAGACCGACAATAAACTTCAATCGCCGTATATTGTGAAGCGTTTATTAGGGCGATTTTGGTTTTAGCTGAATGAGTTGGCCACACAAGATAACGTTCAAGCGGGTTTACCTGTGCCGTCGTATTAAAGGGCAACGCGTGACATGAGGGCTCGTAATTAGCAAATTTCGATGTAAATTCTTTCAAGTCATCGATTCTTAATGCAGGGGCGTTGCGGCGATAAACAGCTCAGAGACCACCTATTGTGAACCAGTGTAAAGCTGTTCTGCAACGACCGCTGTTGGCCATTACGTATGTCCGAACTAATAAAGCGACTTCATCAGTTCAAAGGTCCTACAAACAAGACCCAATTTTTGCACAATGAATGACCAAGCTTGGAAAGATTAGATGTGTTTGCCAGCGATTGAGTGTTTGCCCAGAAGTCGTTGACGCAGAGCTTAGTCACGGCCGACACCGTTAGTCATATAGTGCAGGGATTTTGTAGAAAAGGTGTTTTTCTGAAAAACTACACAGGTTCAACTTTGTGTGTTACGTGACCGATGAAATGAATCAGAACTAGATTATTGTAGGACGATTTGTGTAAAAGAGCAAAAAGCTATAAAAACGGACCAGGATTGTTGTTTATGAGTAGTTGAAAAGGTTACAGAGAGCTTAAAATTTTTGTACTGCGAAGTGTGTACTTTTGTGAAGGTGCAAATGAAAATGCAATTGAGGTCTATGTTTGGTTTGTATTAAAGTTTTGGAGTCTGCAAAGTGTTGTGGATTTGAACAAGAGCTCAAAAAGCAAACGAAATAGCAAATAGCAAATAGAGCTTACGCAGTTGTAAGTGCTTTTTACCACATGTGCGTTTTTTACGAGTGTTTGAGCGAGCATTGTGTCGTCAACTGTGGCATAGGCAGGCGTTAAAAGTTTGCGTGTGACACGTTTGTAAACCCCCCTTGCCTTAACTTGCATGTTGTACGTTGCTTTACCCAACATGACCTGGTTACATGACCGTACGGTTTGGCAGTGACATAATTTTTGACTTAACTTTACATCTAGGAATGTTTGTCTAGCTTCAAAGGTATGTATTAGAAGAAAGGGTGCATAAACAAAAAAATATTGGTAATAAAGCACAGATTCTATAAAAGCTTTTGTTTTCAAAATAAAATTAGCAAACGTCTTTTGAGGCTACATCGTTCGAGTATTCTCGTTAACTTTGCCTACGAGCTTAACACTGAGTCTAACGTACAGGTTTTTTCTAAATAAGTTTAAGGTCTGCAGTGAAAAAAATAATTTAAAACTGCTGAGGTACTGAGAGACGTATAATGGTGGACACGGAAAAAAGCACATCGTTTAGCACAAACATCGCGGATACGGATGGAATTGTGATAAATGTAAAGAACCTGGATGGCGGACTAGACAATCTTGCCTTTAAAAAGGTGGGTTTTGAAACTTCTTTTAATGTGTTGCTAAGCGATATTAAATTCTGGTGTTTTAAAAATTTTTTAAGACGGTTCGCTAGCTCTGTAACAAGCGTAATGCAGATACAAATATGGTCAACTAGAAATTGACGAGCAGAAAGCAAGAGTTGGGTGGAATTGTCATTATTCTGAGTGACATTATTCTATCTGCGTTGATGCACACGTTACGGTATCGTAGTTCCGAAAATCAATTACTCTTACAGCACCTGCTTCTATACATACAGACATGCGCGTACAAGCAACTTCATGAAAGCTAACCACACGAATTCCAAACTTAATCTGTTACAGCAGACTACCGTGGGCGCACGACCGCAAACATGCAATAAAGCGGTTTTACAACTCGGCATAAGAAGAAACTCAGTGGCAGTTTTTCGGCTACAGTATATTTACGCTGTTTTGTACGTCATGGGTCATGGCTGGTGAAGCATGTAGAGACGCACTTGATGACTCACTTAATAACGTCATCATTTTTCTGGAAAGCAACACCTCAAATTCAGTTTGTTTTGGACAACTTACGTGGTCATGACAATATTTGTTCAGAAATTGATGGTAATCGTTGGTTTAAATTAGGAGATAAAATCGTGTTGTGTTAAACGGAGGCAGTGTCTTTTGAGTTGTGGTATATGATATGACAAACATTTCAAGAACTACTGAGCACTTCCTGTCCATAGTCATAAAATTCTTGTATTTTAAACAACAAAACAGCCCCAACAAAAGAAGCTCTCAAGAGGATGCTTCATTTCAGTCCCTACCTCCGTGTTTACTTTTCTCATACAGGCCTTTCGATGTAATAAGCCAAAAGGTAAGCGGTTGCGATTTTAATTTCTGGATGTTTTCATCCTCACACACAACCGATTCCGGAAAACAATACGTCCCCCAAACCCCTGTGTCATAAGAACACCCGGTTTCATCGAAAGTTTTAGCACTAAAGTATTTGACACAACACAATCCTGTTTAGCCAGAATTATCGAGGATTTAACAATCGTTTTCCTCTCCGGTGCGATTTACTTCGTTTGTGTATGTTCCTAAAGCTCACAATGTTTGTTTGTCATTCGGAAACCCCTTACGTAAACATACTTTCGTAAACAGACACATCCTTCCCGCAAATAATTGATTTTTAGAACTTTTAAAACAAATTACCGGATAGGTTGCCGTCTCATGGGCGGTATGGGAAAACAAAAAGGAAGGTAACTGCTTTGTCGGTGTGTATTCAAAGAGCGCAATCAAACTGGACCGGTCGTTTTTTAAAAAAAAGCTGTTGACATAAACGCACTACACTGTATGAAGACTGCCTAAAGGGATTTAATTGCTGTCAGTAGACCAAATCAGGTGGGAGATCAATGGATAGTGAAAAAACTTCGGATAAAAATTCTAACATTCTAAAGGTAAATTTGTCTCATTTTTTGTGTTAAAGGAAAGCAGTAAAGCAACGCCAAAAATAGTAGGGACATGAACGCTGCGATACTGCCCATACAATTGCGTTGACATGAATGCGATGCTTGAATGCACAAGCATGGCAGAAAATTTCACCGAAAATATAGGGACAAAGATATGTAATTACATCACCTTATAGGTTGCACATGACAGACATTATGTTGACTAAAATCGAAGCTGTCTCTTCGTTTGTTTCTATAGGCTACTTTTAATAGAATAGCACAAGTATGCAAACAAAGAAATATTACTGACAAATTTCGTACATGGTGGCTAAAAAGAATATATATTTTAATTGGTTCTAAATAAAACGCATTTTACTGCATGAGAAAATAGAAGTTTTACCAAGTCTAGTCCTGTACTCCAACAAAGCTAGCATGGGACTATGGGTATGGGATTTTATATTACTTCTGGCACACAACACAAAAATCATAGCTTTGTTACATATTAATAACGGTAACTAATTTTTTTATTTTACATCAAAAAGTCAAACTCTTGCGTGACAAATAAATTACACAACTACCCACAGTGCAAACATCTTTAAACAGTACGGTTTGGAGAAGCATTGGAACAAACTAAACAATTATAAGATACTAAGGTTTTGCGCACGGCTCGTAGCAACGGCTGGGCGCCATTCATGTTTCCTCGATTCGTAGTAAATTCCCGGCCGTTTCTCCTTTTAATTTCAACGCCTCCGATTGGCTAACAATCCCCCAAAACGCCCACTTTTAAAGTCACATTGTCAGTGCTTGTGCTGCCAATACCATCTAAACGCCAAATGTACAACATTATCACATAAGTCTGCATAATAACCATATTTGAAGATAATATGTAGCAAAACGATTAAAATTTTGCTTCATAATGATATGAATTTGAGCAATTTCGGTTTTGTTTTAACCATGCGTCATGCACCGGTACACGTGGTGCGAGTGTGACGTAACAGTCCGCGTTTTATCAAATTTTGGTGGGACCACGAATTCCCGCGTACTGGTAAAATTCGTATTATCAAATGGCGGGAGTTACACAAAAAGTGGGCAGTGCCCTGTTGTTTTGTGTTTCGAGCATTTACTTATCGTAGTAACGGCGTTGTACAGGCACGCAAGGCTTTTAGCTGAAGTTTTTCCTCATATTTTTGTTGAGCCAGTCTTAACCGGAGCATTGAGATCAATGACTACTAAACAAAAAAACAGCCAATAAGTTATTCCGGTTATGATAGGGTAAATTATGTAGTTTGTGCATAAGTAAATTAATGTAATTTTCAGGCAGCCCAAGCCATTTGTGTCTAATATATCTGGTTAAAGTCAGAGAACTCATAATATATCCTGACATTTTTTCAGACAATCATAGCCATTTTACCTAAATTTACCTGTTTAGTCTAGCCACCTTGTACACAAAATTTTGGTGTCTGATACAAATTGTCTGTTAAATTGTGCTGCTCAACTGTTACCATTCGATGCCTTGCTTCTAACAAACGACACTGCTATATTCACTGCCACTTGACCTAAAACATTGAAAATGTCTGAAAACCATGGCTTTCATGAAGCTGGAAAAATTATCAGACACAAACGACATGTAAACTGCAGTATAGACTTCTGTGCACATGAAATACCTCATACAGTGGATGACATATGTGGCAAAGAAACCACACTTAATGATTCAGAAGTTCCATTGCTGGATGGTTATTCTCAACGTGCCAATGCAAACAATTCTGCTGTAGTGGATATTGACAGCAATTCTTCGGGGTTCTCTTCATATTTGACAAATACGGTGTGGAAAAAATATGCATTTTAATTTTGCACGAATTAAGGTTTTGCAGCTGTTCAAACAGTTTTCTACATGTTGAAATTTCATTTTATTTGTCGGCAGAAGTTTATACAAGAACAAAATAACATAAACTTTAAATTACTGACTGCTACTTAATTTTTTAACCTCTTTTGCTGTAGTAACCTGGTTCTGTTAAAAAATTGAAAACCACTTTTGCTACACTAAACAAACCATTGCACTAAAGCTGCAATAACTCAACCATGAAAACCTTGTCCCAGATAGAGATCATTCATTCTAAAATAAGCTTTTTATTCAAAACAAAAAGCAAAAAAATAACATACTTTCTGACAAAAAATACTTTCCAACATATAAATTTATTTATAATATAAGATCGATAAACTGGATTAAAAATCAATAAGCTGGAAGCAAACTCACTTGCAAAACATAAACTGCACGGGTCGTTTTCTTTGCCAGTATATCTATTGGCACTTATGGGCTCTTGAGCTTCTACCACTTGAACAAATGCACACAAAGCCACGCCTTCAAAGTTATCGTAATGAAGTGTTACATGCATTCATGTAGGCACTGTTTAAAATTCAATCCAGAAGGATGCCTCGAAACCATGTTAATTATGAAAGGGTATGAACTCTAGCTGAAAAATGTATGGTGTGAAAAACATAATGTGATTTAAGTAACATTTTATGCTTGCATGTTTTAGTCTGATGAGAATGGAGTGGATTCGAGCCAAAAAAAGTTGGTGTCAACGCCGGACGATTCTGAAAATGACCTGTTAAAGCATGCAAAACTTGATATTGAAGATGGAGAGGATGATCTTAACTACGAAACCACATCTTTTTTGAGGTGCAAGCATTTTTATTTATTAAGTCAAACTGGTCCAACAAATCTGCCCCTTAACAAGCCTAGATAGTGAAAATGTTTAATTCTTAACAACAGGACAAAACAACAGTATCTGATGAATTACTCACGGTGGTGTTTACTCATGGCTATTTACATTTTGTTGTTTTATACTTAGATTCATTACTGTACCCATACATCTGGTCACCCAATTTTTCATTGACCACCAAAGTATTTTGTTGAAGATTTTCGGTGTCCTCTTTTTCCTTGGTAAGTTCTTGAAAAAATTCTGAATTTGATTCATTTTGTATGTACATAACACATTTTGATTGTTTTCCAAAGGTATAACAGCATACACGGTTGTGGCTTGTGTATGGAATTTAAGCAGAGCAATGCCTTTGCTTGTTATATGGTGCGTGGTGGTCGGATATAACATCTATGCATTTTTCCGAGATCACTTTGGAGATGAAGTAACCAAGGCCCTCTATCCAACGTACAAACTAATTGATCGAAACATGTTTTGGATTAAGTGGTAAGTGAAGTTTGGTTTTCTGGTAATGTTATTTATAAACTAAAAAGTAAAAGCAATTTTTGACTTCCTGTTCCCAAACTCTGCATTTTGGTTACCAAATTTTTGGCTAAATTTAGTTTTCTACATTTTCATTGGGTTTATCACATGCAGCAAAAATCTTAAAAAGCTTGAAACTCCCAAAATATTAACCTAAATTAAAAAAATTTTTGTTGAAATTTTTGTTGTTGACGATTTTGAGGTGTTTATGAATTTGGAGCTGCATTACAGATGTGTTACAAAATTAAAGGAGAGGACAGCTATCTGCAGTTTTAATTACCTGCTTAGAGTGTCGTTACAATGTCATAACATCCTTGTTGTTTTAGGGTCTTCATTGCTATTGTAGTGGCAGGTTTGGCTGTGTGGATTGCTTTGGATACATCTAAGCGACCAGAGCAACTGGTTTCTGGCGGTGGCTACCTGGTTTTTCTTTTCTGCTTATTTATCACATCAAAATATCCAGACAGGGTTGGTACATGTATTTGTTTTAGCCTATTTTTATTTCGTACAAGTAAAACAATGTAAAAGTTTATATGGCACACATTTTTCTCCCTTTTGTAAACATGTGTAATGTTCAGCAGCAAATATTGTGAAAGTTGACTGCTACTTACGAAATTTTTTGGACTTAACAGAGGCAAAAATGGAGTAAATAATTTGTGCTTTTTTTACAAAATTGTCAATCCACTGTATAGAAAATTGTATACACATAAAAATATATATATATACATATATATTTTTATATATACATATACATACATATGCATTAATTTGGTATTTATATGTACCAAAACTTTTTTGTTTAGCTGGTAAAAACTGATGTGATACTATTTTTTACATTTTCAGGTTATATGGAGACCTGTGCTGTGGGGCTACTTTATTCAAGTATGCTTCGGAATGTTTATTCTTAGAACCCAGGCTGGATTCGAAGCTTTCAACTGGGTTGGCAATCTGGCACAGACCTTCATTAACTATGTGGATGCTGGTGCAGAATTTGTGTTTGGTGAAACCTTTCAGGATCATTACTTTGCTTTTAAGGTAGGAAGTTGAAGTATGGACGTCCGGGCAGTTTCTTGCTCTTTTACCGGCAACATAGTTTGTTGTCTGTGGTAAAAAAAAGCTACATGGCACTTTTTTTCTACAAAAAACAAGGGTTTGCAGCCTCAAAACAGGTTTTTAATGAGTTGTGTGCTGTCAATTGCTTAATGAGAGTATAGTTCAAGCGAGTTTAGAATTCTTGCCTCAAAAAACTGCACAAGAATCGGAAATCCGCGGTCTGAGTAGGAAAATCTGCCACGCCCTAGCAACGCCCAAACGCAGCCGCCAATCAAAACGGAAAGACATTGCGTTGTTCCTGCAGGGTCGCGCAGTAATGCTGACAACTAGGTTTTTTGTGTTGTTTTAAATCGACATGCCTTCCCGCATAACTGCGGTGATTGTGACAATAGTTTTTGTTTCACCTTCCGGCCCTAGCTACAAAGCGCCACTGGTGATCAGTGCAACTTTTGAGCACAATGGACAATGATTTGTTATTGTCACATAACTTATCCTTGAATAAAAATTAGAAATAAGAAACAACATGTGCAAACATTACTGGCAAACAAAAAGAGCGGTGACCATGGCTACTATTGTGCAAAAAATGAAAAAAGTTGAAAGTTTATTAAAAGGCTAAAAACCATTGTTGCAAAACACTTACAACGGTTTGCGCACAAGGCATTGTTTTTTTAAGCTGTTGACTTCTTTCAGGTGCTCCCCATAGTCTTGTACTTCGGAGCGTTCATCTCAATCATGTACTACCTCGGAGCAATGCAGTGGCTCATATTTAAAATCGCCTGGCTCATGCAAATCTCACTCAACACTTCGGCTACGGAGTCAATGGTCGCTGCAGGTGAGGCAATAAACATGCCCAGGTTTGGTCGATAAGTGTAAGCTAACACTAAACTGGGAGCCATAACTCGTGGACAGCCTGTTTTGCCATGACGGATGGTGATTAGCTTTTTGTTGGCGCTTTAAACTGCGTCTGTTAACACCTAAAACTCACTCTTATTGTAGGGTTGTTTACACTTACAGCGTTAAACGTGGGTTTGAAGCACGCGTTGCCTACTTTAAAGCTACAATTGGCTTCGAAAAGTTTGTTTTGCTAAGTTTTGCATAAACAGAAGGCATATAATCATAAAATTAATACTAATAGCTCGTTTTTTTTGTCAAAAAAGTAAATATGTCACTGACAGTGTATGTCTTTTAAGTGGTACTATAGCCTTTTCTAGACAAGATCCCAAACAAACATTAAAAACACGTTATTTCCACTTCCACACAGTCGTAATTTTATGTTGGGCGTATCCAGGTTTAAACAATTTTCACCTTCATTATTCACCAGGTAATATCTTTGTCGGTCAAACCGAGTCCCCTCTGCTGATTCGCCCTTACATCAACGACCTTACAACTTCCGAACTGCACGCAGTAATGGTGGCAGGATTTGGTACCATCGCTGGAAGTGTGCTTGGCGCTTACCTAGGATTCGGGGTGAGGTGACTTGCCTTAAGTAGCCAAAATTGCCGGAATAATTGTTCGAATCTGAAGATGGTTGTCCCAAAGAGTGGTTAATAACGACATGCTTTAATATTTTAATTGCTGAAACGTTTTATTAACAAAACTGTGACCAAGAATGCAGTATCTTTATCCTAAGTCAGGGGTGTCCAAAGTGCCGCCCGCGGGCCAAATGCGGCCCAGAACGCCATTTCACGTTTCCCACGGCTCAGGTTTCAAATTGTGCTGAATATTGCTTGCCATAGCGTTGATTAAGCTTTTGAGTTGAAGCGACTTTGTGACTTCACGTAAAAGCTTAAACTTTTTTATCGACAAGAATGAAGAGTACATGACACTGACGCAACACAAAAACTTATACGACTGTTAAGATCTTTGTGCAGCCATGTATGATTTTTATGGTTAAAATCTTCGGAAAAAACGCTGGCCCGTGGGCGCATTGACCTGATTAAATTGGCCCAAAGTTTGATCACCCTGTCCTAAGTGCTGTCAACAGGTCCCTGTTTGGCATTCGGAATTTTATGACCCTTTCAAAACAGTCGCTTTTCCTAACAGAAAGGCTGTCTAAATATTGACAGACTTTCGAAATACATCCTCATCGAGTCAAAGGTTAATTGCTTGTTTGTTGTGCCATTTTTAGTGCAGAAATGCTGGCAATGCATTGGTTTTCTTCTAATCCATAATTGCGAAATCGAATCACTCAACATATATAGAAGAAAATACAAGGTGGATACTCAAAACACGTTTAATGGTGGCAATAAATAGCTTGTTGCCTTTTATAGATCCAAGCCGTCTACGTCATCACTGCTTGCGTCATGGCCGCCCCGTGTGCACTTGCCACGGCGAAGTTGGTTTACCCCGAAACCAAGAAGTCCAAGTTCACAACAACCGAAGGTCTCATACTGGAGAAAACGTAAATATGCAACTCAAAAATTTTGTTTTAGTTCGTGATTAACTTGATCCTGGGACTGTAGATACACAATGTAGAAAAATATCATAAAATAGTTCTTTTTTAATCCAATTGCTTTTGCAATATTTAACGAGGTAACGTTGCACGTTGGAAGGACAACGTTAATCTGACCCATTTATATCACTTATTGCATGATTTGCAACTATTTACCGTATTTTATTCAACCAAAATAAATGTTTTTAGTCTTTAAACAAAATGCTGCAAATAAAGTTGCTTCTAGATTTTTTTTGCTGTTGAACATGGGGAAGTTTTCGAATCCAAACATCCCACACTTATCAGAAAACTCGCTTCACTCAGAAACTTCGTGCTTTTTGCACACACACAGTGCAATGCGACATTTCCGCTTAGAGCAGACCAAGAACAATTTGGTGCCACAATATTTCGTGTAAGCCGTATGTCCACATCGAAAAGGCCCGTTGTTTAACTTTAACTTTCCCAAAACCTCTTACCAACTACCTGGAACTCTTTCAATTTACCAGAGACCAGCGGAACGTAATAGAAGCTGCTTTCGTCGGGGCCTCCCAAGCCATACCCTTGGTGTTGAACATTGGTGGAAATCTTATCGCTTTCC
This sequence comes from Phallusia fumigata, assembly GCA_008931825.1. Classification (NCBI taxonomy): domain Eukaryota; kingdom Metazoa; phylum Chordata; class Ascidiacea; order Phlebobranchia; family Ascidiidae; genus Phallusia; species Phallusia fumigata. The sequence continues at coordinate 78,150 of QXVZ01006765.1, forward strand.
TGTCACTTCTGGCAGCTATCAACGGCTTTCTTGGTTGGTTCGGAGGCCTGTTGGATTACCCGCAGCTTAGTTTTGAGGTTGGTTTCCTTTTTGGTGACCTTTGGGCAAAACTTACCCAAACAGGTTTTGCTTTTCTTAAGACTGACGGCGGGCCGAGACTTTCCTATTCATCAGGCATCATAGGTCTTCGACTTAGAACTCATTTTTTTTATTTCAATAGGCTTTGCAATGTAATTTCTTTTTATACATGGCAACAATTTTTTCCCATCCCTTAAGCAATCCCCTTTTTGCTACAGGCGCGATCAATTGCAGCCAACACAAATAACTTTTACATCTTAGGCGACTGGCTTCTCAATTTTGCTGTTTTTTGTTTTCAGTTGATCTGTTCCTATGTGTTCATGCCGATCACCTACCTTATGGGCATCAGCTGGAGCGATTGTTTTAAGGTAAATATTGCCCGTGCAAGTGGTTTAACCTTATCGGACTAATAGCGTGCGTTCCGCGTATTGTACAAACATCAGTAGATGATTTGTATCCGTTGCCTTTGCGCCTTGCAGAAACTAAAGCTGGCAATTCCGTTTTGGTATGGCTAAATTTAAAAAATCACAAAAACCAAACAAAAAAATTTAGTTTCGTATTTGTTTGTACAGATCTAGGGCGATACAATTTTGTTTTGCCATCGAAAGTTCAAAGCAAAAACTGTAAAAAATAAGGTTTTTCGCAATGTTTTATTTTTTATTATACGACCAAAAACAGTTGGGTCCAAAATTTAATTTGGGTTCGAATCAGTACAAATCGGATTTGCAACGTCAATTTGTGACCCGTCGATCTGGTTATATTAAACTGGAATGCCCAAAAATATTTTAAACTAATGCAGTTATCGTGGCACTGTTCAATTTGTTAACAGGTCAAACGTTTTTTTATAGCTGAACCTACCTCCTAGGTCATCAAATAGCAATAAAGCCTGCAAATTTGTAAGTGTTTAAAAGCTGCAATAAAATACTGTAGAAGAACTCGTGGCCAATTATCTACGTATGTTGAAATTCTCTGTTTTTATGTTATACCTATTGAGCATTTCAACGTTTTACGATCACTCCATACACAAGTCAAAACTATTTTCAACCACTCTTTGCGCTAACAAGGCGGTTGGGCAATATATTGATTCTGCAGTGCACTTTGCTGTCACCAATGTTTGTTCTGTCAAAGCATTGCACAACTGGTTTGAACAAATATTTCGTTGATTAATCGATGCTGGCAACTAATTGACCAAACTCCGTGCACTGCACCGTGGTTTTATTGGGTGATGTATTTGCTTGAGCTCAATATCAGAAAGCAACTTTAAGATTTATATTAACAATATTTATTTTTTTCCTAATGCGAAGACCTTTGCTTGCCAGCCAACTAAGTTAACATTGTCTTTGCCGTTGTTGCAGAGTTTTCGTTTAAACACCCTTGTTGGTTTTAACAGTAGCAGTGCTGGAAAGGTATAGCTAGACATTCAAATACTTGGTTAAGTTTGAACTTTCATGTTTACAATTCATCCTATTGCGTGACAGCATTTTCACCTATATGCGTGGGTTCTGTCTAGACATTCGTTGGATTGGTGTTGATTTTGTTTTTACTTTGTCACATAACATTTTTTTTACGAAATGTTGAATTAGGAAAATTGTTGTTATGGATCTTTGGCCTTATTTACAGTCATATCGTAATGACATCTTTTTTTGTTTTATATGCATTAAGCAGCATTATCTTATCCCATGTGCTTCCCGTTACCCGATTTAGCAACTTATATTTCAATGCCGTTTCACCATATCGCGGGACGAACGACGGCTGTTAAACAATATGGTTATATATAGCGCCGCCAAGTTACCGGTGCAAAATCTCTCCTCTAAATGTAACAAGGTACTAGCTAGTTCTCTATCATTGTATGTCAGTAAAAGTGCACATAAAGACCACGTCAATTTCCGTCGCATTTAAATCCCTGGTCAATCTCTATTTATTTTCTCGACTTGGCCTATTGCAGATCACAAGGCTTTAGTGGGAAGAGGAAAAAACAAAAGAATAATTCAAACTTTGTACACAGGCGGCGGAATTAGTCGGCACCAAAATCTTTCTTAACGAATTCATCGCATACGAAGAACTTGCCGTGATGATCACTAACAGAGATAACGGTACCTTCCCGCGCAATGACCCCGAAACAGGCGCCGTTCTTTGGGTCGACGAAAGGACTGAAGCCATCGTAACGTATGCTCTGTGCGGATTTGCCAATGCCGGTTCACTGGGAATTATGCTGGGTGGCTTAGGTAAGTACTATTGGATCAGTGGTGAATTAAACTTTGTTTGTAAATGAATGGCCACAGCTAAAGCTTGTTCCTTACCATGCTAGTTGGTAACACCAACTCGTTTGACATTGATATTTGGAATCATACATTTGCACACAAATGTAAAAGTGCGAATGATCTGGTATATTTGGTAGTAAGGACAGATGTAACAGAAAATAAGTTTAGATGTGGACAATATAAAACTCACTGGTTTTAAGCACACTTTCGAATTTGCATTAAAAATCAGTTGCTGAAAACAAACGTTAACAAATGTTCTCTCTCTGGGCCGGTCGTGAAACTCGCCGCTATTGTCGCAAGTTGACCATTCTTAAGTCAAACTTACTGAGGCGCTCGACCCTTATATAGACTTAATAAAAACCCGATCGGGATTCGTCCTCGGGTTCGTCCCGGACCCCGTCAAAAAAATCTCTGTCAAACTAAAAATAAAACATTACTTTCTAACATCCATATTCAATATATCACTTTTTTAGAATATCATTTACAACAGATGAAAACCTAAACGGTAAACCAAAAACAGTGCGTTTAACCCCTATTTCGTTCGTGTGTGCAGGAAGCATGGCTCCCAAACGACAAAGTGAAATGGCCAAGATCGTCCTACGTGCACTGATCGCTGGAATATTCGTCAGCATTCTGAACGCTTGTGTGGCCGGTATGTACAAAGTTGCATATTTGTGGGTGCAACACCCCCTATAGGTTAGTGGTTCCCAACCAGGGATGAATTGTATGAGTTTCTGGGATGAATTTCCACTTTGTAGTTAAGCTTTTCATATTATGTGTAGTATTTCTTTTTACGTGGACCACGCTGGTTCCAAACCTAGTAGGGGTGAAATGAAAAGTTTCGAAATAAGCCAAGGGGGGAATTCATCAAAAAAGGTTGGGAACCACCGCCTTAGGTCAACGAGCTACAGCTGGGTGATTTTTTAATGGCAACTGAGTGCATGCGATCAATACCTGAACAATGACACAAGCTCGCGTTTAAACTAATTTGCACATAACAATTGTCAAGCAAATATAGAACCATATTAGGGTGTAAGGTTAAGATTTACATTCATTTACAAATAAAACTTCCATTGGTTTTGTCAAAACCGCTGCTTGTAGCGCGAAAGATTTAATCCGTTGTTTGTCTTTTCTAACGTTTAGTTTTATAAAGTAGCTAACCTCGGGAGGTAAAATGTAATGTGGTTTCGTTTTTAGGCTTCCTTTACGTTCCTCGGCCCATTATTTGCGACAACATGCTTGCAACATCAAACTGGACGTATACGGAACCCGACCGCCTTCTCGAATGCTGTACTAGACCAGAGGCCATAACAATGTAAGTACAAAATGCACTGCTAAAAAACAACAACGTTTGTATTTCACTCTTAAAAGGCACCAACCTTTGTTACAGGCAGACTTTGGGTTGATTATTATGTAAAAAAATTAACACTACTTCTTTGTTGTACTATTTTACACAAACGTGCTTTGTTTTCAGTGCCAACGGTACTACGGCTTGTAACTGCTGCAATTATTTTAACACCACTGCATCGCTGCTGGGATACTGCGAACCGTCACTTACTTGCTAGCCAATGGAAGGTCTTCTGGACTTCCATTGGACATACTGTGACTTATGACGGCGGGGCCTTCACTTTGACGATAAGTTTTAATATTATTATTATTATTATAATGGCGTTACCAGCTTTTATGGTTCTCTGTTAGTTGCTCTGTTGGCTTTTCATGTGCACTGGTATTTCGGGAGCTGTTTACTGATGTTTTGTTACACTTGACGTTTTCGTTTTTTAGCATGATTCTTTGTCATATGTGCGCGCGATGCCTTTGTTGTGGAACAGCACGAATGACTCGCTTGCTTTTAGAAATTTTTTCACTTGGTTACTGGAATCGAAGTCTACGTTTTGCTGGCCGATGTTCAAAATCAAACAAATCCTAATTATCTCACAATATTCAGATCGTGCCAAATGCTTGTACAGTGCTTAAAAGCGAACTTTTAGTACAATGTAATTTTCTTGCACCTAAAAAAGTCACAAATAATTGTTTTGCAATACCAAGTGTGCTCCAAATTTTTAGCATCAACGACCAAAATAACTGCACCTTTTGTAACTATTTTAAGTGCTTAACTCAGTTGCGCCGTCAAATAATCTTCGTTTTGGTGATTTTACTCGGTCAACGACAACAAGCTGCTTGTGTTGGCGATTTGAAAAGATAAGACTCATTTCAATGACGAATTTACCAATATGTGCAAAATTGTAATTGTTAAGTTTTCCGCAAAAATTGCACGACCAACAAAATTTCTGTGCCAAAATATGTTGTTTTTCTAATTTGTAGAGATTCTTTGGTGTTTTTAAAGCTACTGGATAATTTGCAAAAACGATAACGCTTTGCGCGGCAATGTAGTAACGAGATTTTTCGCAATTCGTTTTCTTCTGTTCATATTTCGCATGTTATTCCAACCCGTTTTCATGCTAGTAAGGGGGGCTTATTTTTATGACTTCGCTGTTTTCATTTTCGCCATTTGTACTGAGCTTGTTTTGCCTGAACTGTCGGTGTTTACTCGTTCAGTGTGCATGTGAATTTCGGTCGAAAAACTGCGGTAAAAGCTTCGATTTTTATTTGGCAAGTATCTGCGCTGTTTTCAAGTTTGACATTTGTTTAATGCTTAGTAGAAACTTCTTCAAACTAACCGACATACTCCGTGTTCATCCAAAGTTCCAAAGAAAAGTGTTAAAAAAATCTACCAGCCTACCCGCTTCGCCATTTAGTTTGTGTCACTCTGAAATCAACTTGTACTATTGTATGTGTAGTGTCTTAATCGCACTGGTTTACAATAAACCCATCATACAACATGACGTTCGGTTTACAGAGATTTTACTCATAGCATAGCTTAGTCTAAGAAATCAAAGCTTGTTTTAAAAGCTCTGCGATAACAAGTTTTTAAATTCGAACTTTGGCAACTGCACGAATTTCAAACAATGCATTTTGCGCGAGTGGTGGCAAGCATTTGGGTTTACGCATTGCAAATTCTTCGTTGCTTCATCGTTCCGAGATTCCAATAGCAATTTCTCTGCAGGCCGCCACATAAATTAACTATGGCACACGTAATGGCAGTTATGTGTCACAGACATTTTTCTTTGCGATTATTACAATACCGCATCCCGCGGTAATCCTGTATAAATAAACGAGGGTGTCATCTGCCATCTTGAGACATTTTTTTGCGTTTTAGTTCTTCTAGGTGCTCCTTTAATTTGTCGTAGTGAGCCTTAGATTTGCAGTGCGTTATTTTTCCGGCCGACTTCGAGTTGTAGAATTTTCGACAGAGCTGACAAAAATAGCCCTAAAATGTGAAGATAAAACGGTTCAACAGTACACATAAAACAAACTAATACAAATCTGCCTACACTTTAAGAACTTGCCATATACCCAAAGAACTGGCTTTGAGACGCTAACTTGGCCGATATGTCTAACTGCCAAGGATGACAGTACGGTACGCAGCAAAAAACATCCAAAGTACGGCAGCCCTTCCCAATGAGGTACGCGTGACTCATTACGTACCGAACTGCCATCCTTGGTTACTGCTAAGCAACGAATTGAAATTTGGCATAGGTTAAACAAAGTTGTTAAGTGTATACATGATATGAATGAGTTAGACTATTAATATTTTCAGTTTGTGTTAAACTGGGCTTGATTTAAAACTGATGGTTGACAACGCTCGTCGACATACAGGTTAAAAAAATAAACGACATGCTAATTTAAAATGTGCTTAAATTGTAAAATTTTGCTCCTAATCATCGACCCGAGTACTGTCTGGAGATAACCGGAGCCGAGACTAATTTGTCGTTACGTCAGATATGGTGACGCCATGCACCAAGCATTGACATGCCCGAGCAACAAGAACTTATCAGCTTCGACCAACACATACCGCGTCAACTTGACCAAAGCCAGTTATAGTTGGCATTTCTATTTACCTCCATTACTTGTATTGCACACTGCCCAGCAGGTTTGTCGGCGTCAAACGGCGCAAGTCGGTAGTCAAACGGGTTTTCGGGAAAAGGATCAACCTGTTATGACAACAAAGACGTTTTCAAACTAATGTGGAAAGCCGGCATGGGAGAAAAGTGCTGCACAACTTTAAGACCGATTTTACAGCAGAGGGATCACAAATTTGTACATCCAAACGGATCAGAAGGTTTGTAAGTTTAATGGGCGAGTTTACAAGTCGTAACAGCCGTGAAATAAGATCCTTTTTTGTATATTTTCCGGCATCACACCAAAACGATGTTATAATTGCAATTAGAGCTAACCTTTATCGTCTCAACGCTTCTCTGTGGAACAGGTGATGGCTCCCGTCTCCTTGTACTGGGTGGAGTTTCTGGCCTCACCTTTTCCCAACGGGTTTTTCCTGCGTAAGACCTTACGTGTAGCAAAACTTTCCAAAGCTACATGTTTAAGTTAACATTTTTGGAAAAGGGAGTTTAATTGAGACTTGTGGGTGAAGCCACAACTAGGTTACATGATTGTTTGACGTTTACATGTATAAACACAACACTACGTTTGCGTTCATTGACAAAAAGTCGTCAATTGTGGGTGACGTCATCACTTACCATGGTTACGCTTTCGTTGGTGATCTGGCGATCGGCGTGGTGGAGTACGTCCACGTCTTTGGGGAGAATACCTACGGCTTGGAGGGGAATGTCCTCGCCTCGAGGGGGAGTACCCACGTCTAGGAGGGGTGCGCCCCCGCCGTCCGGGTGAGCGCTCTCTTCGTGGGGGCGACCGGTCCCGGCGGGGCACAGGCTCCCTACGAGGGGGTGAAAGTGGTCGGCGTGGGGGTGAATAGTCTCGACGTTTTGGGGGTGGTGGGTGTCGTGGGCCTCTTGGGGGTGAAGCAGCGTGAGTCCTTTTGCGGTTAGTGAGTACATTGAGACGAGGTGGTAATGGTACTGGCGGACCAGGCAACATTTCCATCGAAATTGGGTTTTTGCGAATAAGCATGCCTTGGCGTTTGAGCGCCATCATAGTGTCGGCGGGTGTGTAGAAGTCAACGTCAAAAATGTTGTATCCCGTGTTCTGAAAACAGCAAAAAAGGACGTTTAGCTGGCACAGTTGAATTCAAATACAAAATAGATAAAAATCTAGAGGACATTGTCACAAATGCTCCCTCTGAAGATTATACCCCACAGTTACTTGGAGTAAAATCTTTCAACAAAGTCATACCAACAATGAAGGCTTTTAAGGAATGCGTGAGTTGAATTGTTCAATATGTTACCTGGGCGATTTTGGCTGGAACAATGGGAGCAAAAAATTGCTTAATGTCTTCAGCATTTGCTTGTTCGGGAAGATTATACATTCTCATGTATATGGTTGGCATAAAACCTGTTGTACGAATAGAATATGTCACATCACGTTTCTGGTGTTCAAGTTCAACATAAAAAAATTAAACTTGTTTTCTTTAATACAGGGTTCTCAATCGGGAAAATTTTGTTTGAAATATAATTGTATGAAATAATCTTTTTCATTGATCGAATAAAATATCATTTCAAAGCTAATACTAATAAATTTTCGAAAATGAATGTAATAATTGTAATACAAATGTTGAAGAGTCTAAAAAGTTATGAACTATTTATGAAAAGTAAATTTCAGACCGAGGGATTTATCTATGAACATCGGTTCAAGGAGTCATGGAAAAAAGGTTGAAAACCACTGCTTTGCTTGAATATGTAAACATGTTTTAAAAATTGTACCTGGTTGTGGACCCATAGGCCCCATGCCAGGTGGTCCCATAGGCCGTGGCCCCGGGGGCCCCATTGGTCTTCCAAGTGGAACCATTGGCATTATTCCAGGTGGTCTCATGACTCCCATCATTCGACCCCCAATCATCATTGGGGGACCTGGCATAAATGGGGGTCTCATTGGCATGGGTCCCATATGTTGTGGTCCCATCGGAAAGGGTGCAACTGGTCTTGGGGGCATATTGGTTGCTGGGATCGGTTTGTTTTCAGGAGAGGTCAATTTTGGGGGTTGGTCTGTCACCAATACTGGCTTAGCACTAAAAATGCAAATCTTGTGTAACAAGCAACGTTAAAAATGTCATTTAATCCAATGCATTAACATCACTAGTTTCACCTGAAGGAAGGTTTAACATTTTCATCAGAGATTTTAGCATCGACGGTTTTCTAAAAACAGATAAAATAGAATAAAAGATGTTTTTCACAAGTGCAAGTCAAGGGCTATGATTTCACAAGTGCTTTGATTCTGTAGTGCAGAATTGACATGAACACAAACCAAACCTGAGGCTCATCGCCGGCTTCTTTGTTTTCTTTTACCTTTAAATCATCATTTGATCGGTTTTCATCTGGGGCATTGATGTCTGCAATGTATGCTAAAAGGTTATATATCAGTACTTAGTAGAAGGAAAAAGCAAACTCTATGACTGCGCAACACAAATGTTTATATATGTCTGAAATGTGATCAGAAATTTATCATTTTGTCACAATTTGAAATTTGTTCCATGATTTCCAGAGGTTGAAACCCTTGTTTGGAATTTTACGTGCATGTGGTCATAATTGCAACCAAAATGCTGTTAGGTTCAAGAAAAATGAATGAAGTGCCCGGCACTTATATGTGTTGGTTGTAATCCAATGTTAGTCTCTTGTATTCTCCTGAGCAGGAAACAATAGGTATATATTTCAGGCAGCCATATAGCAAACCCATATGCGGCATGACACATTCAGACACTGTTTAACCACTAAAGACTAAACAGAAACAACCAGGATAGGACATTAAAGTAAATGCTTGTGTAACTGCAAGTGGAACACAATTTGCTATTAACATAACTACAGAGTAACGACACACATCATACCATTCAAACCAAGAAACAATCTGCCATTGTTCAAAGTACAAATCTGGCAGAAGAATGCCGATTTAGCATCTTCCTGTTAGGGATTACACAAACATATCAGTGTTAAAGGTGGCATGACGAACCTGGTTCAAGTTGCTCAGGACCTTCAAGATCAGTTATTTCCACATCCCCAAACTCTCTTACACTGAAACTAATATCATTTTTTGAACACCAGTGAGACACAAAATCCGGATGGACTCTCCTTGCCTCTAAGGATCTGCGAATTTATAGGTTTGATTTGCTACACAACCTTATCACATGAATAGAGTTGTACTTTACCATAAAAGCTTAACTATGTGCATTGGGGCATAATCACCAGCACACAACTGGAACACCATATGTAGCAACTAAACTTGCAGGTATTGAAATTAATTTTTAGCCACACTATTTTCAATTTCCTATTTATGTGGTTTAGTTACAAAAGAGACATAAACCTACCTTCCATCGCTGAGCAGTTTTGCGGAACAAAGTGCATTTGCCACTTTAAAAGAATCAGTTACAACAAACACTGTACCATCACTTATGCAGTCATCAGAGGAAGAAAGGCAGTAGATATCTAAAAAATAGCAACTTAAGCAAGCACTTATCACTATTATTTTTTGTTGCAACCCCTGACTAGAGTGAAGGTCATTAACACAAAAGCCAGACCCTAGCCTAAGTTTCAATTTCTGTTGTATGAAATGAAATACACTCAAAAACTCTTAAACAAATTAAGTGACACTTTCTATTTCGATATATTTTTTACAAGCGTACAAACAAAAATATTAAATGAACACGTAATAAGACATGCCAACATTTGCACATTAACACTGCAATCATCCAAATTTCAGGAAAATTTTTTTGTGGAAAAGTTTCTGAACACAACACAATTATGTTGTTGGTTTTCTTCAGTGAGTTTTTCAGGGTTTGAGATATATCTGCAAAGCAATTGTTCCACAAGCGTAATTACAAAACAAATCAATTTCAATGCTGACTAGATTTTAACTGAAGTCGTTTACTTCTAATTACTTACACTACTTAATGCATAAACACTACTTAAGGGCAAAGTTTGTATGATAGACACATGAGCGCAACTAGGGGGTAGGTTTGTCGGCATGCCAGGTCCCTTTCCATCTGTGTCTATGTGAAAAAGCACCTAATACATTTGCTCTCGTAAAACGCCGATGCGTATTTGCTCATAACTAAACAAAGGATCAACTTCATTAACAGAGCGTAGTGACAGTAAAGCAACAAAAACGCACATTCTGATAGTAACAATGGAGATTTTAATTTGAATTCGAGAAACATCTGTCATCATTCTTTTCTAAAAGTGAGCCACAATTAATGTTTTGTATAGTGGTTTAGTTTTGTGCTTGCACCTGATTTTAGGTGAGCAAAGGAAATAACCAACCAACATGCTCTTACAGAAAGTTCTGACATGTATGTTGGAATACTGCAACACTTCGCTGCATATGTTTGTGATGTCACAATAGAGTGTGTGGTGACAGACATCTGCCGCATTTTTTGTAACTCAGCAGCGCCTCAGTGACGGCCTTGAGTAAAATAACATCTCAGATGCCGCCGGCATTAGCAAAAGGTTGTGCACCCCTGGCGTAGACAGATGAAAAGGGAGACATGTGAAAATAAGGCCAAGCGTGCTCCAATGGTTTATCTGTTACGACCGCGTTTCTTGCGTTGGTAGTCTGTTGCCTACCCCCTTTAACTCCCGCTAGTTGCGCCACTCGGTGGACATACATTTTACTTGCACAAACCAGATATCACATGATTATTTCTGTACAAACCAGATATCACATGATGGTGTATGTACAAACCAGATATTGTTGGTGTTTTTCAAAAAATGGTACTTTAAGAGATTACATCACCAAGAATGGTAGCATTTAAAACTGAATAGCATCAGTATTACACTTTGAAGAGATTAATTGACAGTTTTGTAAAACAAAAGTATTTCTTGGTTCAAGTGAACTTTATACCTGAACTCTTTGTTACATAAAATTGTTAGCATAAAGTTTCACATTCTTAACCTATGCAAAAAATTTATAAATATAGCTTAAAGCCACTCTATAATTAGCCTTTCAAACAAAATTAATGACTACTACACAGGTGCAATATACTTCCGGCTGCTATTTAGTTATCTGGCTTTCATCGGTGTGAGACTGTTACCTTCTGTTTTGAGGTGAAACCTTGACAGAGCCTTGGTAATATCTTCCTTGCTTGTTGTTGTTTTCAGTCTAGACAGGCGAACAAACTGGTGGTACAAAAACATCCTATTTTAACTGAGGGAAAATAAATGTTAAAAAAAATTTACAAAGCTTAAAAATAGGATACCAAACACCAATAATCCTAGATAACATTAAAAACTGAAATTTAACACTTTACATGGTGCTGAAAAGTCTTTTCTCAGGACTAAAAGTGCATCAGCCTTTTTTAACTGTAAACAAACCATTGTGGCCAAATTCACTTTCGAAATCAGAGCATGATAAACTGGATCCTTTGATTACAACACTCTCTCAGGGGTTTTGCAGTACCACATTGATTTTTGAAAGAACAAAATCACCACTTAAGATAATTAAACATCTAGTTTGCTGTAAAAGTCTTTAAATGTTTTTACAAGAAAGTTTTTTTAATCAAAGTCAAACAAAAGATTAACCATATCCAGGTAAAACCATTTTGAAAGCGTAATGTAGTAGATCACACTATCAGTTTCCTTCTGCCTTCACAATACAAAATTCCATAAAATACTTTGTGTGATTTTGCAACACAGCTGTTACACAGCATCCAGTCCTCTTTAAATTTACTTTCATGGCATCCAGTCTAACTCAGCTTTCTTTTGGAGATAGCAGAAACTAATCATGTCAGTATTATGGGTAAACTTTTGAGTTACTCATAATCCAAGCTGATAAATCCTTTGCTACATTAAACTAATCATCCTGAATGCATTCAAAAAATTCAACAACAAACTCAGATTATTGCATGCTTCAGTTGTTATATGAAGCAAATATAAAGTTATGTGATAACATACATTTATAATCTATGGACACCGTACCAGCTATCGAAAGGCGATAATAATGCAGTTATCTTTAAATTCAGACCTCATCAATCGATTTAATTTTAGTGGATTTCTTTAAATTCTGATTTTCCCCCATTTAGGCTTTGGTCAAACCTGTCCATTTATTCTGTTTGTGCAAATTTGTTAAGTTATATGTAACCAAAACATGTTTTTTTCTGTTCAAAGGTCTAACTTGTGTAACCACAAAAATATAACATCACAACCAAGTTTGCTAACCACTGTTCACAACAGGGATCTGAAAGTAAGTTTTTTTTCAAATCTGACAATGCTTTGGGCAAAGCAGTTTGGAAGAGCAAATAAATGTTTGGTTATTATTAAAAAATAATAATTCTACATGTCATATAAAAGTATATTTGTCATAAAAATGTTACTAAAGTATATTATGTCATAACAGTTCAACTGCCTGCTATCTGTTTCTACAGAGAGGTTCTTTGCACAAACACATGAGTTACACATTTGCTTTAAAAATCACAAACATTGATATAAATCTCTGGCATTTGGCAAGACACCTCTAGCTGCCTTGTCTAGACGCATTCTGAATAGAATACTACATTGCCTATTAAAAAAGTAAGAAAAGTAACATAGTTAGCAGAAGTTACAAACAAAAAAGTATTTTGATATTTATTTACTTTGATCAGTTAAGCTCTTTGCATCTACAAAACCTACCCTTTAATTTTGGATAAAAAATAAACAATATACCTGTTACCAAAATGCTCAACATTACTTAAAACAAGTGTTTCTTCTTTAAAGTCCAACTGACTTTAACTAGCTCATCCCTAGTAGATTATAACCCAATCAGATCATTGTTCCAATGTTACATGGATATGATTTGGCTTAAATGTTGCTTTTTAACTAAAACTACATAGCTAAAATACATTTTATCAAACTAAAGCTAAAACAGTTTTCAGGCACTATTAAAGAATATTTTAGTTGCTATTAACAAACAGAACATGCACTTTATCTAGACGGCAAAACTTTAAATTTGGAAAATTTTAAATTAATAATTTTGTGTAGTTTGATATGGTGGCAAAGAATATTCCTTTATAACTAAACTCAAAAATGTGTTGTTGCTCAATACGATGTTTTCTAAAAGCACGTACAAAATCATTAAAACATTGCAATAATAGATAAGTAAGAGCATACGACAAATTTTTTTTAATTTGGTTTCTTGCGTCATTTTGTAATGGAACCCCTAGTTTACACAGAACACTAGGAACTTGTTAGAATTGATATCAGTAGATCGAACTGATAGTTTAGGTGGTTTTTAATAAAAGTAAAACAACAGAAAAAAACACTATTGCTTCCAATTTGTTAAACTCTCTCCCATCTCTCTCAGTATACTTACACGTAAAAGTTGTAAACAAGAAAAATTAACAAATTATGTAAAAAGCCACGGCACAAGTCTATTGAATAAAAACACCTACCGTAGATTTTTCAAGTTGTTTTATTGCTTGCTGAGTCAAAGCCCAATCACAATCCATTTCACTGGTTGATGATAGAACAGCCTTCAATACCTTGTCATTATAAGTCATGCCTGACATTCTCAAAACATCCATTTTGTCTTGATGTCTATCCAGCTCAAGGTAGGCATAACCAGTTGGTTCACCATAACTACATTCAAATAAAATTTAGATCATTTCTACTGGGTTGGCCATTTTTTCCACTCTAAAATCTTGACTAAGGTTTGACAATAAAACTGTATTAAATTCCCAATCAAAATTTTTGAAATCTATCATGTAAATCAGGGGTGAGCAAATATTTTTTTAGGCTTACCGGTCTGTTATGCATCGAATACCATCATTTCCATTCATAGGCCACACACCAAGAAATATCATCAGTTCCCGTTTAGAAAATTGTGGTGGTAGGCCACTTAGTTTCATGATAATTCTATGAAACATTTAGCAAAAAATCAATATATAGGTTAAAACAATTTTAATCATGTCAAGGCCATTACAAAGATATTTTTGTAAATGATATATTAATTTAATTTTGTACAGAATGCCGGTAACGAAAAAAACAAACTTTTTTGCTGGAGGTTTGACATCTTTGTTGGCTTTATTGTCAGTTTCCAATTTTTTGTTGGAAGTTTTTAAATCTTCTTTTATGGAGGAAATTTTCTTTTTTACAGCTGGAGATTCCTTGTTTTCTGCTGCAGTTTCCTTTTTTACTGGAGCACCAATTTGTTTTTTGTCATCAGTCTGCAGTTTTTCCTGTACACTGATAATTGGTGGCGTTACATCAGTCTCTTGTGTTTCTTCTTCCGTATTTAAATCAGCACCAACTTGTGTCGTCAGCAGATCGTTTGATTCATTTTGTGACATATTTTCGGATTCAACTTTTATATTGGCAGTTTCTACAATAAAACAAGGTACAGAAATAATCCCTACAGTGTTTACCAATGTATGGGTCAGGGTCCATAGTTGGGTTGCCTGAAAAATTTTTGAGGTAGCCAGTGTTTTTAATACATAGAAAAGGGCATTAAAAAACTTCCATCAAATGGGCAACACATCATACCTTCCTTCTGTTCTTGCTGCACTATCATAGTCCTTAATTTTTCGACTTCTTTTTCATCCTAAAAGAGAATACAGCACATTTAAAATGAACAGCTATTGTGCTCAGCCATGAATCAGGAAATTGGGACATTTTTATGATAAATTATGCAAATTTATTCTTCTTTATGCAGTACCTTGGTTACATCCTCTTCATTGTCTTTAATAAACATCAGGGCTTGCGCAAGACCTTGAGCAGCCAAACCTGTTTAAAAATGCACAAATTTTTTTTCGGCTGTAAGGATTTATTTTAGGTATAGGTTGCTGGATATATGATATACATCATATCTGTTAACAGTAAAAATTGCATGCCAAAGGATAGATAAGCACAACATGCCAGATGCAATATCAGCAGTAACTACAACACTGTAACTAAAATACTTTTTTAACATCAGTTCTATGTCATAATGTTTCTGCATTTAACACAAAGATAGAAAAACTAAATGACCTTTCTTGGGAGAGGGTGGATCTTGTTGGTCGATGGTAGATTGTTTTGGGATTGATTGAATCTTTTTTAACTCTGTTGGACTTGATTCCTTTTGTGTCCTGAATTTTACCATATTAGTTCAAACCAAAACCAAACAACAACTGCATTGGAAATTTCCTACCTATCACTCGAGGTGAAATCTTCTGTTTTAGCAACATCCTCTTTTGGCATTTTTCGCTTCAAAATGCTTTTTAGGGGCTGTTGGGGCTGTGTTGATTCAAACTGAATGCGAAGAATCTCTTCATTGCTGAGACCTACAAAAGTGCAAACTTAGTTGGGTGCAACACATTCTTTTTTTAAAGCAATTTTGTTTTATGGGTGAAAATTTATGTGTTAATACAACAACATAGTGGTTAAGTATTCTAGTAATTGGCCGTTGACCTCCTAGGAAAATACCTGCATTCTTCTATTTATTCTTATTCATGGTAATAATGTCACCAGCCTAATCAACACAAACTTTATGACTTGCAATGCTTGTATATTACCATAAAGAGAAAAAAGCACATGAATTGGCCTAAAACAATTACACTTCAATGAACAGCAAACACATCACACCATTCTGTTCTGAAGATTCTTCCTCATCATCTTCATCTGATTCAACCATCATTCGCAATGCAGCCAAAGTATTGGGTTTTTTAGTTGCCATTGCTATCAGTTGCCAATAGCACTATGTATTACAACTTAACATAATTCATTCTAATGATTTACAATAGAAACAATTTAACTTATTTGCTTTAAGCTTCATAAAAATATCCCCAAATAGGTTTTTCAAATTAAACACAACATAGTTAGTGCATTGCATTGCAACCATTGTGACAATCGTTGCACAATGCAAACTGTTTTCATCATCAGTGCATAATTGCTGTTTTCTTCATATACGATTTTTGAAACATTTGCAATGCATTGTATTCACTGTAGACAAGTTCTTTGGCAACTTTATTTTTTATTGAGCAACAACAAATTCTAAAACCAAAGATTTTTCACACAATAAAACTAATATATACTACAGACAACAGGTTGGAGGCAAATAATCTACACAGGAGACCCAACACCATCACATTTTGGTCAGTGGTAGAAGCTTAAGCAGACATTCTAAATCAGTGGTTTTAACCTTTTCAGATGGTGACCCAATAGCTTATCCAGGGCCAGGCTGAACCAATATATCAATTAAAACCATCAATGACCAGAATTAAAAAATAGAAGGAATCGCAACCCTATGAGCATTTATAGCAAGCACTCTTAATATTTATATTTTGCATGTACTTTTTTTTCTTGCGTTTCCAAAACTACCCAAGGCAGGTTTTTGTCAAAGAACTGGGGCTCGAATGCACTGCACGCAGCCACCCCTATTGTGCAACAACATTTGCAACACGCAACTTCTGCTAAATTCCATTGATTTTTATCATGCAAAACGATTTTCTACATACCGTCACCCAACACAAACCAACCTAACCTCGTGCGCGCCTCCATAACCAAAACAACTAGCCACAAGAAAAAAAGGATCTTGTACGCTTGAGTACACACAAAATGTTTTTTTTTTCATCGCGATTTTACACAAGGATTGGGGAAATGTATTGGTGTCGTGACTATGCTAACTTGTTTGTTCAAGTTAACCCACAGTCGGTTTCGCAGCAGTTTTTTGACTAACGTGTTACCCAAGATGTCTAAACGACCAAGTTCAGACATGGCTGCCTTTCGGCAAGAGGTGAAAGAGGCAAAGCATGTACTGATTCTGTCTGGAGCAGGAGTTAGTGCAGAAAGTGGCGTGCCTACCTTTCGTGGTGCAGGAGGTTATTGGCGACGATGGCAAGCACAAGATCTTGCCACTCCCGAAGCATTTTCGAAAAATCCTTCATTGGTTTGGGAGTTTTATCATTACAGGAGAGAGGTAATGAATTCTAAACAGCCTAATGCAGCACATAAAGCCATTGCGGAATATGAGGAGCGCATGACCAAAGAAGGGAAGACTGTGGTTGTGGTCACTCAGAACATTGATGAGTTACACAAAAAAGCGGGATCAAAAAATATCATTGAGCTGCATGGGACTTTGTTTAAAACCAGATGTACACAATGTGGTAAAATTTGTGAAAATAGGGATAGCCCAATTTGTGAAGCACTGCGTGGAAAAGGAGAACCAGACCCTTCAAATCCTGATGCTGCTATACCCACTGCAGAGCTTCCAAGATGTGCTTCATGTGAAGGTCTTGCAAGGCCCCATGTGGTATGGTTTGGGGAAGGTTTGGATGAAGATGTTATGATAAGTGCTTCAGGTCACATTGGTTCTTGTGATCTATGCCTTGTCGTTGGTACATCATCAGTTGTGTACCCAGCTGCTCTGTTTGCACCAGAAGTAGCTGAAAGAGGTGTCACAGTGGCCGAATTCAACCTTGAAACAACCCCTAGAACTGATTGCTTTAAATATCACTTCGAGGGACCAGCTGGAACATTTGTTCCCCAGGCATTAGCCCCATTTTAAATCATGTCAATCAATAGAACTGAGATTTTGGTTGATGCTCTATCATTCACTTTTCATTTTTGTCAAATGAATATAACCTTTTTTGAATTGTTTTTTCCTATTATACACTGTTACACATTTTCGTAAATGTGTTAAACAATATTATATTTCAAGCAATTGGAGGCCACATTAAGTTCCTTTCTAATAAAGTTTCAAAATATTAATGTAGATTATGTTTAATTGTTTTTCTATTTTATTTTTGTATATGCGTGTACAATTTTTTTTCCAAGTGTGTAGCCATTGCTATTGTTATTGGGTTAAAATACCTTTTCATAAGCCCAATGCAAAAAGCAGAATAAACCTGTAACTAGTGAAATTTGAATCTGTATCAAAATGCTTGTCATTCTATATTGCATTGTCACAATTCAAATGATTCTGCATTGTAAATTGCATAATTGAATCGTTTTATTATTTAGTAGCTACCAAAGAATGACAAAAATGATCTTTGCTTTTGTGGTTGAAATTCAATAGTCTTGAGTCTTTTGAAAATGTAAGAAAATTGTTGATGTAAATGAGGACAATTTGACAAAATCCTGAACCTGTATTGCAAGTCATACAGTGTTGGTTACGTATATGTACGCAAAACGGAACGAATTTTCTAATGTGTAATGCCAAGAGAAGGAGACAAAAATACTGCATATGTAAAAAACGAAACACAAACAGGCTACAAGATTCTAAAAACTATAAATAGTTATGAATAAAAGGGCAAACGTTCCATAAACCAGCTCACGGAACTTGAAGGCACAATAAAAAATAAATATAGGAAAGGCAATGGGAAAAGTAAAAATGATGGCACATGTGAAGCCGTAGGCAGATATTTGCAGTTAATGTAAAATATTGCTCTGGATCTTTGCCAATGAAAGGAACATTTCAAAAAGACTCTTTGTTGAAAACGAACCGAGCTTTGCTGGCTGAGGTAGTTTGAAAGCACTGCTGACGAACAGAGGACGTTAATCCCGGCGGGCCGCAACAAAACACTCCCACCGTTTGTCTGGAAAACGAAAGTGATTGTTTAGTCGCGTTAGTAACCCCTACACAATAATGTAACATTTCATTCCTTTTTTCACACACAAAAATATAATGAAGAGTCAACACGATTACAGCAATCGGGCTTACCTTGGATGACAATGAGCAGTTTCTCTTAGGATTTCTGCGATGTTGGGACGTCCAGCATGTAATCGACATCGCTCCAGACCAAACCGTTTCTTTTCTTGTTCTATATCGACGTTTGGATTGGTTGAATAAAGACTCACGCTTAGCAAGTCCGAAACGTTTTGTTCCCATAACTGTAAAAAGGCAAGATTCATATTAAAGCAAATAGGTCTATAGATTTGCTACATAACAAAGAAAACTGTTGGTTTCAAATTGTCTGAGATTTGGGTTTGAAGTATTACGTTAGTAAGAATTAAGCGAAATATTTCTCTCTGCTATAACGTCACGTGATATTGTAGCATCCTTCTGATCAGTCAACACGCACAGAGGTTAAAATCGCCTACATGGTGTAAAAATGAACTCCGTTAACGATTGTTTTATGTTTACACACCTTTTGCTGGAGTTCTTGCAACAAGTTGGCGAACCATTCAAACGACGCAACGTCAGTACATGCCCAAACCAAATGAAGTCGCTTCAATTTCATCTTTGAAATTGTCGTTGGGTCTGCCCTAAAATGAAACACACAAATCAGCCTACAATACCCATACTCGAAGTAGTTGATCACAGTACTGGTACTGGTAAATTGTTTATTGAGCATAAAGGCTGAGATACTGACATGTCGTTAGAGGCAACATTTGCTGACATTAATGAATCTCAGAAAGCACAAATTTAGTGCAGTAACGTAATTGATTATAGTGTCTTTTAATTACCTAAGGAAATTCAGAACAGACGCAAACGGAGTGACTCCTATTCCACCAGCGAAGCACACAGCCATTTTAAACTTGAACACGTCTTCCATTGCGCTTCCTGTAGGGCCTTCGACAAAAACCGTCGGAAAACTAGGAACATCCATTTTTGAGCAACACTTTATTTCGATCTGATCGATTTGCACAGTTACATCATTTGAAATCCCATTCGGCGTCTGTGAGCCCGCACTATGGCATTTAACTTCTTCACAGTGATAGTTGTCGTACAGAGAAGCTGTCTCGACATCATCAATTACGGATCCGCTAGCTGGCGTCTCGAGTTGGATTTCTACTTGGTCGGCACGGCTGTTGCGGTTTTCAATTTTATTTTCTTGTTGGAGACTTGTTTCGCTTGACTCTTTGCGACGCTGGTAAGAATTCCAGTCAGAATGGGTGATAACATCGCGAAATTCGCCTAAACCCCAAAAAACACATAATATTGTTATGATTTCCAATCAATTTTTCCAAATTGTCTAAATAAATCTCAAACACGTTGCTCGGTCTAAGTAAAAATTTTTTAAATTAGTAAAGCCAATGTACAATGCAAACTGGAGACAGCATGTAGAACACTAAGCATGATCAAATAAACTATCGGAAACTTACGGGTCCAATCCCCTCGAGCCTTGATGTGAATACTGAAGGTCGGATCGTCCTTGGTAGGAACAGATGTAAGTGTAAACGGATGCGACTCAACCCTTGACACAATGGGACAGCGAATCCAAATGCTCTACAAGCAAATCCAAACAATATTATACTGAAAAAGTTATAAACACTAAACTTTAGACTTCTAACAACTATAGAAGGTTCCAAATTTCGAACAAAGTCTAAAACAAATCGTCCTTCGGGTGATGTGTGCAAAATAATTGCAAGCTCTCTATCTTTTGGCATACATAGCAGGTTGGTATTACCTGTCCAGCTTTTGCGGAGAAGTTCTTCTTGCTTAATCTCAGTTCAATGACGTCACTGGGATGGAGGGTGTATCCCACTATTGTGGCGTCGGTACTGGAGGCGTAAAAATATCGAAGAATCCTCTCCAGAATGTAAAGAAATAGTGGGAAGCAAAGCCAAATCCACGTCTGTTAAACCACAACGTTTGTTACTAACAACGCAACATAAAATAATCATATAAAGCTATTTGCGACATGGTGACTGATAGATAAACAAATGTAGTGTTTAAGTAGTTTAACTTAAAGCTGCTACTCAATTAAGACTATGAACTAGCCTACCCACCTCTCTTGGACAGGAAGCGAATTTAGGAGGCGGCTGGTCACATTCTTTCACTTCCACCCACTCCCCGTGTACAAAAATCCTATGAACACCGTCGCTTGACATATTCTTCTCCATCGCTGCGTTTTCCGGCATTGGCTCAGGCATACCAACCGCGTGGTGGCGTTCGAGGTCAACGTTGATAACCGCGGGCTCGGGTTCAGGCATGACAATACGGCGGACGTTGTTGCTCGACTGTGTCATAGATTTTTGCTTGTTGGCGTTTTTCTTTGGCATTTGGGTCTCATATTGGTGCTCCGTTGCTTCCAAGTAAGCTTCTGGCATCGGGTATGGTTCTGGCTCAGGCATGACCACATGCTGGTCTGTGGTTTCGTTTTTAGATCCCACTTCCAAGTAGCAGCCTGGCTGGTGCTCCACGACGTTGGTCTGGTATTTAATGACGCCACTGTGGATTTGAGGTAAAACGCGATAAAACTATTGTCCACATGACCTATGAGATCGGAATCTGTTTACGAATTCTGTTAAACGCGATTCCGGTGAAACGAAAAGTTGCTCATTGCTATGAAATCATCGTAGAGCAATAACACATCTAGGAAGCGCCTGTCACTATTGGTTTTATGGTCCGTAGATAGAGTTACGTAGTTGACGTCGGTATACAAATATGGACTTACTCGAAGCCGTGAAGGAACAGAACAACGTAAAAGACGATAAATAGATGGTGGGATTTCCAAAATCGGTTGTGGTTGTTTTTCCTGAAAAAATACGCATGTTCTGACCAAAGCTCGTTAACAGATTTACTCTAAGTACAAAAAGTCGAAGTGTTTTTTCGTCTAAATCACTTCCATGTGTAAAAAATTACACCAAGGAAAGCTTTAAAGGTCCGATTTGAAATATTTTATACAGTTAAAAGACCACTTCGGCGTGACAACCGTAAATAACAACTATTTCACATTTTCGAGTATTTCTGAACTGATTTTGAGCTTTTGAAAGGGTTTTTGCACAAAATTATGACTTCCCAATCGCGCATAAGCAATTTCCCCTTACCTGAGAGGTTTGGAAGCGTAGACGGATATCAGCACCAAACAAACAACCAACATTAAGCCGGTTATACCAGCAACGGTTGTAAATATCATAGCAACCGGGTTCTGCAAATAAAAACAAGGTAATGAATGTACTTAACCTCCACATTGAAAATAAACATATGTTACTTGGTATTTCCATACCTGATTGGCGTACTTCGCTACGTTCAAGTCCATGAAGCGTTTGCTGTAGTATTTCGAGAAGTAGTTGGCGTTATACGCGTGAGCACCACAGTGAACAACTGAAAAACAATGCAAACTCCGGTTAGCCTGATGCAATAAAACTAATCTAAATTATTCATACAAAGACCGTAAATAAATCATTTGTGGTTTCCTAGATACGTATACCATCTTTAGAATGGGTAATTTCTGAACTTTGTAAAAGATCAAACTCTGTCAGAAATACGCGTGCTTCGTAGACTAATCCCAAGTAAATTCCCACAACAAAAAAATCAAGTCTTTGATCTTGAACCTCGCACGTGTTTTACAAGCTATCGTCGCGTGCTACACGTTGGTCTACATCAATGGCAAAGCACGTTTAATATAACTCGCCTTCATTACCTGACAACCGACTCCATTACTCATAACTCTGACTTAAAGGACTTTGAACCCGAAATCATTAGAGCGAGACAATAATACGCCACGCCTGATTGGTTTCGTTCTCCAAATAATGCACCATTGTCAATGAAGTCTTGTCGGCTTCGATTTGATTTAATTACGGTGTTGATCATTGCAACTGTGAAGTTGACAGTAGACCGTACACGTCTGTTTTCAGTTGATACGTGATTTGGTTTATTAACTGTGAAGGCTCGGTAAAAGTTTCAAAACATTGACGCTTAAGGTACGGATTGTGACCGGGTGTGTTGATAGTGTCCACAATTATTATGTTTTGCCATCAGCACTTGTCAGGCGATATCAGGGTGCGATTTTACGCTCTCTTAGGTCACCTGCCGCTCCCATCTGGATACAAAAGCTTGATCTGGGCAATTCGCAACTAGAATCGTGGCGTGTTGATCTATATATTGATAAGGCGTTGGCGAGTGTAGGATGGTTACTTTTTAAACACAATTTCGCTGTGATCATGAAATGCACGCTTACTGCAGAGGACTTACTGACAAAAATACAGTTTGCTGCACCATATGAGCATTACCAGACAAATTAGCAAAGTGTTTTCCTGTTGGAAAAGAACTAATTAGCAATTAGGCTTACTGGTCATAAATGGAGTCATGCTTATTTATAAAACCAACAGTCCTAACATATTCTGGACAACCTGAAGGAAAAAACTGATTGAAAAGATTGTAGTTGAACGCGTTTAAGCAGTTTGCTAACGAAGTTTGCAAAAGTTTAATATAAACGAGTTGTTGTCGACCTGTGCACTAACGACGCACTGACGGAGGCTGTGGTCAAAAGTTCATTGCGGAAGGATTGCTGATGCGGCAATCCAATGGCAACGTGACTCACAGTACCAACTTACTCATTAAAAGGGGAAGCTGACTTTCTGCACACTTCTGCAGCCTCCGACAACGAAGGCGACGGGGCTAAATAAAGACCGCGCTGGCTTGGGTATAGCCAGTGGTTTGCGAGTGTGGAAGTCGTTGTCTCATCTAATCGCCAATTGTGCTCGTGTTGCGTTGGTTTCTGTCGCAAACTGAGGTATATAAGGTGATGGCAAGACTACGCAGGAAAGCGCGCACAATGCATTTCCGTCTGTCTGAGTGCATTCGGCGACAACAAGAACAAGCAGGAACCGCATTTGGCCGCTTTCATATCAAATGCATGATTGGTGACTTTTGTAAAAAGCGAAAGCTCAGTAACGAAGTTTAACGAAGGGTTAACACGCTACATAATTTCCTAAGCAAAAAGTTTTTTTGTTGTAATAATTGCTTTAACCCGTCACACAAACCTAATACACTCTTTAAGATTGTACACATGAAACTCATAAATAATGCTGCATTTTGTGACCCGAAATATATCAAGAGATCATTTTTTAGCGCAAATCACCCCAAAACAGTGGGACAAGCACGTCACCGAGGAAACTCAGCTTACTAACCCAGTTTTGCTCATGGGACTTTCGCGCAAGTGACGTCATGTCACGGTCCGTGGAAATTACGTCACGTGACAGGATTTGTAGTCCACCTGGGCATCGTTCTGCGAAGTTTAGTCGACAAACAGAGCCTGCTTCACACACACCAGGGACTTTCTGTGTGGGAAAGTAGAAGGCGACCCTGTGAACGGACGACAAGCGGAACCTGCGTCCGTGTTTCACTTCATTAAATGGCGATACACAAAAGATGGTGCGTAAGTGTTGTGGTTGCGCGGGGGTGTTCGGTTCGGTCACAGACTTTGAGCGGGATGTAAACAACTCAGCCGCAGGTTTGAAAGACTCCTGTGTCAAGGTTAATTGTCAGACACGTGTTCCCAATTTTGGTTCTATTCGTCGAGAGAGTAAAAGCTCAAAAAAAAGGGTTAAAGTTAAAGCGAACAAAAGCTTTTTGCTTTACAATTATGTTAGTGTCTCGTTTAGACTTTGGGAATCTTTCCACAAAATGGCTAAGTAGTGACCACTTGCATAATTGATTCCCTTCTTTCTTATCAATAAGCTAAATAGACCACAGGGCAATGGGGATAGCACTATGATATTGAAATACCCGCCGGTATTGGGACGTGCCAGTATTCCGCAAACTTCGTATCATTTCTAAATGGTCATGAAACATTTGTTTTAAATGCATTTGCACCAACCACTGGCGTATCTCCCGTGTATCACTTTCTATTTCAGGTAGCAATACGTCACCCTAACCCTCCCCCCATCTTCCCAGTCCGCCAGTCGACGCTATTGTTGTCTACTTCCGCCCAAACATAAACACGATTACGTTACTCTGTCATCACAGTTGGCGCGTCTGCAGGCGACAGTCACTTTTTCTCTGTGTCAAAAAGCGACCTCAGTCTGCGCACATCGAGTATTTGAAAAATATTCTGCGGTTGTTTTGTGTTGACAGATACCGCCCCTCTATGCGCATATTTCCGGGGTCGTTTGTTGGGACTGGCACCCGCAGTAGGAAATTGGCACTTGAGTGCATATGCTCAAGTACAATGAGCCATTCTTTGACGCTAGGACAGCGACGGAAAGATCGATTTCACCGCAAAACGGGTTGCAAATATGACTTCGTACAAATAAACGCAACCGCGTCGTTACAATTGTGTTAAAATCTTGCGCTATGTAATAGGTATTCAGCTGTGTCGTAACGGAGTCTGAAGCACGCATTTGACAGAAATAGCCCCATATTCATGTCCATAAGGTTGTAACAGATACCCTCGAATCAACACACTTCCTTATAAAATATCCCAGTTTGATGGACACAACCAGCAATTTCGCGTTTTTACCGGGCAAATTGACCTGTTCGACGACAGTCAATGGCAAAAAAAGCTTTACGCCAGTTACATCATCACAAGTGCAGATGGGCGTCGGTCGCTGCATCATTGCAGAGTTGCAACGTCTGCACCCACAATTGGCCTTGTCGCACTGCGGTGAGTCATAACCCAGGCACAAAGAACAGCCTGTGTCGTCGGCACCCCCCCGGTACCCGCTAAGTATACATACGGCGCGGAAATCACCATTACTCAAGCCCAGATGAACAAAGACGGCTTTTAATGCCCCGCATTATTATGTCTGGTGCCACGGCAGTGATTTATTCAACATTTCGATTCGACCCACTTATGATTCGTCGCGTATGGAGTCGAGCAGCGCCAGCTAAATCGTTTGCAGATGGTGGCGTCTTTATCTATTAGTCGCGGTTTGTATACTGTGGCCAGAGAAGCTGTCTTGGCCATTACGAAATGACACAAATGGAACTATGTGGGGCGAATTGTGTTTGCAGCGGACACTTTGCGCTATAAAAACCATTTAACTTCAAAGACAATGACTTAAAACGTTGAAACAAAGGATTGCAGTTGTCTTCTTGACCAAAATAAACTTTACATGCCTAAAACAGTCAGCTTTCCATATTGACACAACTGTTAATTAATGGGGCAGCGAGCCTTATCAAATTTAATTTTGCTGCGCCGTACAGAAGAACACTACAGCAAAAAAGTAAGCTATACGAAAACGCTGCGATGTTTTTTGAAATGCCCAGACAAGTATCCTTTCGTGTCTGCCTGCAAGTGCCGGCCTCTCAATCCTCCGTCACAACACGACAACACAGAAGACAGGCGGCAAAGTGGTGCTTAAAATGCCGACGATTGACCTGCACCGCAACAAATAACGACCACTCAACCTTGGAACGTCAAAGCTTTGTAAGTGAGGCTTGGCCACGCGCTATCAATCGAGAAGTGCTTGATGGACCGGTTGCCCACCGATGCAGGATTTCGGACACGTTCTTAGCAATTTTATGGTGTTTTTCAATGTTTTTTTAAAATTATTGTTAATTTATGAAGGTAAGTTGGAAACAAAATAGAATTTTACTATTTTGGCGTTCCTTTAGTACAAAAGATATTTCAAATTCAGGGATTTGTTTGAAATATCGTTTGTAGTGCCTTCATTGAAGAAACGTCATCCCAAAACGAGAAGTTTCAAGTCCGAATTCCACCCAAGTTGTTACAACGTACATACATGAAAATCAACCTTTTAAATTTCCACTGGTAATGATTTTGGCATCTGCTGCCTTTTTTTCACGAAAAACTAACATTAATATTTGTATTGCGTTATTAATACAAATATCACAATTTTTGCCTCGCTTTAAGGAGTCTTGTTGCATCCCAGGATTATGTAATGGACCCCACCCGTTGTGTCTACATTTGTAACTGCATTGCAACAAGGCGCAGACAACCAGACAGAGACGTTGACCACAAAACCAACACTAAGGTCTCACACCTTTATCACCTTGGCAAAGTCCCAGTGACTAACACCATTTATCTGCAGTTTTGTTATGACAGTTTTGTGGACCAGAACGCACTTACACGTAAATTCGAGCATTAGACGAATGATTGACGTACGTATGCTTGATCATAATTACGTTTGCAAAGCAGTGACGGACTTTTCGGTGTAAAATTCTTGGCGTGAGTTCGGACTGACTTTCGAAAGACATATGCAGCGAACGTGAGATGCAAATGCGGCAAAAACTTGACGCTAATTGCCTTTGTGTAACGTGCACGCTGTATAGTGCAAGGCAATTATTCTGCGTTTGCAGAGCCTAAACCCAACACCGACAGCTGACACATAAGCCCATAATTTGAAACAGGCTTTAAGTCTGGTCTGTGCAACGACTGTTACCTAAAAAAAGGTTATAAGCACGTTTACGATTACTCAATGCGAGGTGAAAAATAATTCGAACCGGTCTACAAAATTATGCGATATTTATGTCAAGTTGTTGTAAAATCGGAACGTGAAAATACCTTACATGACTGTTCAGGATACAGCACCAACATTTTTTTGACGCCCGCATCCGCGTAATATTGTTCCCTGTTATACCTTTCAAATAACGATTCAAAAAATAAAAAATAAAGTAACAGCGCAACCAATGTGCAACGCCCTTTTTAACAAACTAGGGCACATCTTTTCGATATAAAACCCGACGCAATCTTAGATAATTATGGAAGCGGCGTTTATCACCGCTCCAAAGAAAATCGAAGGCATATTAGACTTCCTCGCCTTCCTTGTAGCCACTTGCGGCGCACCATTGTCCGGCGCCTACGTGATGACGTGTTGTCGCAGCGCCGCATTATTTCGACATACAAGTGCCCGGCTGCGTTCCAAAACAATGCCGGTACTTGTGAGGAAACAAAGGACAACGCGAACCGACTTCAAGTTGATGGCGGAATCAATCACCGGCCTCGAATTGCCAGATAAGATGCAGATTCGAGTGGTTAAAGGGGAGTGTAGAGTGCAAACTCTGCAAAAACCCACCCAACATTTCGACAATGCGCGACGTCATTACATGGTCGCCGTTTGTGGCAGTTAAAAGCGCGTAAACTTTCTGACTACAAAAAACTGTACGTTTGTAACTTCTACAAACACACAACTAACGATGCCATTCAAGAAAGCTGCAAAAGTTATTTAATTGCGTAGGTTTACCTTTAAGAGCGCCAAACTACTTCAGTCAATTGAATTCGTCGCCGTGACGTTATTCCAACCTCCCTTGGCAAGATAATCATTATCGAAATAGAGCGGTCTTATCGCTGGAACCTCTTTGTGGAAACCCATCATTTTTGAGGTCGTAACGAGACCACATATATCCGCTTGTGTTTCATTGCAAAGCATCGGTCTTGTGTAATGTCGGGTTTTGCCTCGTTAAAAGTTTAGTCAAAAAACACGGAATGCCTTTTAATCTAAGATCAAACTGATGATCTCAGGATCAGTAATCTGTGGTTGCACGATGTCAGTTCATTCGGCGGCATCTCAAACTAAATGGGAAAAAAATAATTTGACTGACAGTTGGTGCGCAAGTTATTGGCGTACAGCGCGATTTAAAGAGGAGTTTTGCGATTTGAAAAAATTAAACTTAATAATTTGGAGGGCGCTTTTTACACAGTTGAACAAATAGACATGTTTGACGCTTGTAGCTCCAACAAAACACGATGTTGTACGGGCTGCCGACATGGGCTATAAACGTGCACCGGTACCTTGTTTTGTTATCTGCACACTGACAAGTTATTGACACGCTTAAGTGGCTCCGCAAGGTCTCATCTAAATATCATTCTTCGCATACCGCACAGATGTTGCCAATCCGCCGTTTCGCCTTCGAACTGCTGACGAAGTGGCACGCGCGAGGCCACACGTCAATCACATACAACTCCACAAACCCAGACCCATATTTAGAACGATGATCGAACGATACAGTATCGCTGCGAAGCATACACCTAAGGCGCGCTACCAGTAATTGCTAGCATTGGAATTCGCACTTTTCGTGGCGAAAACAACGCGCCTTTCCATGTTCCCGAGTCAGCATTCCGCGCCGTAGAACAAATTGCCGCCGTCGAGGCTATTAAGTGTTCGCGCGCGAGACGCCTAATAAGCATATCGCGCGGCGCGAAAAAGCAACAGTGGCCGCACGTAAACGAGCAATTTCGCTCATCGGATAATCCTGGCAATTTTGCGCGGGGCTCAAATGTCGTCCACGTTTGAAAGAGGTGTGAGCCGAGATTGTCACGCCGGCTAGAATTTCACGATTTTGGATGCCCTGCTGTGGGCCAATGTTGTTTAAAAGAAACGTGCTTAATAATTCACCAGAGTTAAATCAAGTAGAAAAACTGAAAGTTAACCTTTCGGGTCAAGGCCTTAATCTTGGGTAAAATCGGCGCTTTAAACTCTCTTTACCCCCTCTCCACTGTTCAAGCATTATGCCCAGAAGCTCGCCAAATCGTTCCATATCAAATTGCATTTTTCACGTGCTTTTGGATCTTGAAGCCCAAACCAAACTTCGGTAAGTGTTCGAGTTAAGCAATTGATATCACACACTTGACGGGGATCTAACCCCGAATCGGCACCGTGTCTTTGCGACCACATAATTATCGCGCCCCCTATTGACACTTTCTGGTGCTTTGCCCCGGTTCTGGTTGACCTGGGTCAAACACCAAACTCAGTTTTGGTGACAGTGACCCCGAAGCAGAAATTTGAGTGAACTTTGAGTAAGTTTGAGTGAAGTGGTCACTGACCTGCTAATGCACAGAGAAGATATCCGCAGTAAATGTGAAAGGAGCGGCTGCGATCTAGCATTCGACGAACTTGGCGTCCGAAGCACTGCAAAACATATGGAACGATTTGTTAAATGGTATCGTTTGCTGCATTTTTCCCTGCTTTTCAAATACTGATACTTGATCATTTTTAATGCTGTAGGATGATAGAAGTGAATGTTTGGAAATGGTATTAATTTCGTTGTCTTTAGTGCCTACTTTGTTGGTTTAAATTTTATTGTCACATCCGCACTCGAGGAGATCACACGACCATCATTGTCCGAACAAGTTAGTTACTTATTTTTGCAGCCCCCCCTCTCCCTTCCCCGGCCAAAGTCGTAACTAATAAAGAATTCGTCGCTCAAACACAAAACGCGGCAAACGAATTTCCGTCAACGCGAAGGACAATGGCCAATTTGCGTCATAGACCGACCACATGCATTCACCGATGTCACAAAAGTAGACAGTCAAACACATAGTGGTCGGACGTTAAATCCGGACGCCGGGACAAATTTACCCAATTCGACCGGGACACGGAAACCGAAAATCGGGGAACTCCCGTCGATGTCTCGATGTCAGTCTCCGTGTGATCAGTTTATTTACAGTGGCGAGAGTGAGAAAGCCGGCGTGGTCGCCGCGCTTTTCGTGTTTTCTTGGGAGCGCAGTAAGCCGTGACGAACACGTGATTGACGCGTCGCCCTACACCCTTTTATTGGCGTTGCGGCGTAAAACGCGAGACCGACCAGTTGTTAAATTGCGAAACGCGGGTCGTTGACTTCTGTGGGAAATGATAAGTGCCAGAAATTACCGGGGCCTACATTCCTTATGTAATCGAGTTAGCGAGAATGACATTTGTTGGTAGGAAGTGCCACATTGTAACATTTTCGCTAATTAAATCAGATGTAGTTTTTGTTCAGAGCAGTTTAACGCTTAAGTAAACCTAACCCGTACTGTCTGAGTTATTCCTTACAAAACATGCAAAAGGCCATAAAGCGCTGCGATGATAAACGATAAGGATACTAACAAGCCGTTCGTTCAGGTTCTTTACAATTTCCCATAAAAAGAGCAGAATTTTACCACAAAATGGGAAAGCAAAACCATCCGTTAAATAGACTTATCGGATTCAGTTATCAATTAAAAGCACGACTTTGGGCTTTAACACGAACGTTACACCATAACCTTTTATCATACACCGCAATGTTTTCACTTGGTCCCGACAGTTTATCAGCTGTCTAGCCGCGATGCAGGCCGATAAGTGGTAATGGTCTCTGCCACCTGCTAAGGGCGACCTTGCGGCCACCCACTGTTTGTGTTGGCATTAGACACGACCGATCTCACCCCTAAAGCGAGCCAATAATCCAAGAAGACTCTCTAACTAAATGGAAAGAGCGGGAAAGCCGGAGATGATTAAATCGTGTGGTTTCTGTTTTGTAAATTTAACAACGAAAATCCTTTTGCAACCTTGTTTCTGGTGCGTTGAACTATACTTCAAGTTTAAACTAAGTGGGTTTTTTCCTAATATAGTTTCGTTGGCACGTTTCCACGGATACACGTTAAGAGTGCTTGTTAGGACATATTAGCAGGAGTAAGGCTAAATTGCGGTCTACAACAGGTTTCATGCAGGTCGTTTCAAACCATGTCTTACATGGCTTGAATATACTTTCCAGTCTACTGTACAAGTAAGGTTTGAATAACTATGGTAATTGGATTCGAGCACTTGGTCTTGATTATTAGTGCAAAATTTGGTTATGCTTACAAAGTTGAAGCCTCTGCATCTGGTGATCAGTCGCTTGCACATGGGAAGTAGTAAGGCGCTGCAGTTGAGATTGATGCACGCCGCGCTTGCACGGCTGATGCAGAGTCCGTACTACAAAAGAAGTCATTGGTTATGACTGCTTAACATTGCAGGCTTGTAAAAATGAAATTTCTGTTTTGACAACGTGTCGTTTTGCCAAAAACGTGCGATGAAAGTAACTGAGCAAACAAACATTTGTGTTATGACTTTAAATAGTTTCTTTAAACTCCTTAACTTTGAGCGTTGCAGGTTGAAGGTTGCAATTGTGCGAAAGGTTTGAGGAAAACTAATATAAGTGAACAAAACTATTGGTGATCAATAGCATATACTTTACATGTAGTACATATAAAAATGACATTATTTTATAAATTGAATTAGTTTTGTGGTTTAGCAACGTTACAAAACAAAACTTACCCCTAGCATCTGATGCAGATAATAGAACTGTGGGCCCGTGTAGTAGTACATAAAAGTGTAGAAGAACAAAAGGCCGTTGATTGTGAACCACAGGATCTGAAAAAACAAAGTTCAACTGTAACTTTTGCCGTTTGACAGACAGCTTTCGTTTACTTGGGAAATTGCGTGTAAGATATCTTTGTCTTTTGTCTGGCCGCAAATGACATAGAAGGAATGCAAGGCAACTCCAAGGCTATCAAATGCTGTATAAAGTTGCACATTCAAGGCGCCAGACGATATCACTGTGAAATTCGAGTAGCGTAGGCACTGCAAATTAAGGGGGGCGATAAAGTTTACTCTTCAATAAGATTATATTTGAATAAGGAACTGATTACTGTATGTGAAAATAAGACGAACCGCAAAATGTCAATTACTCGAACTGTAAGCCTCAGCATTTGAGGGCTTTTGTGTCATCTCTGTCACTCTGTAATCGGTTTTCTGATAATACGTTACTTGCAACACCAGGAAGGTATACTTACATCTACTACTGACTTGTCAAGCGTAGGGTTAACTGGCTCTCCCGCCAATATGTTTAAATGCGACATCGATGGCATTTTAATGCACTAAATGGGCGCAGCCGCCGTTAAAAGCATACAAAGTGAAACTTGAGAAGTTCTGCACCCGCCGTAAGAACACAAAGTTTTTATCCCGTCCGTCAACGCAAGGTCGTTATTACACACCTCCGAAGTTCATTTCTCACCCATAGCACTCGAAATCAGGGTCGTCAGTCAACCCCACATTGCTTGCATAAGCGCACCCGGCGCGGGGGCAGAGTCAAGTGGGTGACTGGGCCCTTTGAGTCGATCTAGGGGTTTAAGGTTACATGTGCACTTGCCTTTCGCCTTTTCAAGGACTCTGATTGATTGGCACAGGGCCTTAGGAGCGTTAAAATAATTCGTTGGAGATACGTTAAAGTTTGCCCACGAATTATACAGTATGTCGAGAATTTATAGATGCATGAAAAACTAAAAAAATGCGTTGGTATTTTTTAGTTTGAGCAAAAGTCGTAATACCATCAAACAACTGAAAAAACTTCTGTGTAGGCCGGTGGCAGACTGCTGGACCTCCGAACAATGGTAAATAGTTGTGGTTTCACAACGAAAGCCCAAGCCAGCTGAAAAGTGTGTTGACGTTGAGAGATTGAATTGCGCTGCACGTTCGTGTGTTTGCTGCTACAATACGCGAATTTAACATTACCTCTGAGAATTGTTGTCTTTCTGAAAACTATAAACTCAAATCTATCAATCGTACATGTCATAAACTCGCACTAAAAAGATAGCGAAACTTTCCCTATTAAGTGCTTTACACGTGTGTTTAAACGCAAAACCTAGTAGAATGATAAACTTTAATCGTACTTGAGGTAACTTTGCGGGAAAAACTATTGCCAACGGCAGTAAAAGTAGAACAGAAACTTCAGCGGTAAGCGGCAATGTTAAGCTGGGATCAAAACGTTAGTTTATGACCTGGTATTTACTCTACTTACTCTACCAGCTGTAAAACTGCACATCCCACGTATTAAAGACGAAAACCTAAACTCCAAGTCCAGCCTTGACTACGCGCGTACGCCTACGCCCAAGTTTATCTTTGACCTCGTATCCGCCATGTAAAGTTTGACTTTAAAGCCGCAATATTGAACCTCGTCACTCGCCGAGCCAATTTCCGCGAACTTGGGCACGCGCAAAGTGCTTTTAAGTCGGTGTTGGTGCGACAGCTCGACCCTTGGCCGCAAATTCGTAATTTGCAACAGGAAAAATGCCAAACTCACCGCCAGGAGCCATTTAAGTCCCTCGTTGGCCGCGTAGGCTCGAAAATTGGGCAGCATCCTTGCTTTCTGTGCTTTGCGGTGCGCTGCTCTGGCGTTGGAAAGTGCATATAAAAGGCTCGGCACTCGGGTGAAATCTTCACAAAGCAGGTATTCCCAAATTCGTTTTGCATCAAATTTCAAATTTCAAAGAAGTCTCTTTTTAATGTATGTCGAAGTAAAAACGCGTTTGTCTGTGACATAAAATTCATACGGTAACTTCATTGCAAAGACACCATACCGAACCCTGCATCCTGCAAAATAATGTATTGCATACCAAGCCTTGCTTCCGCTGCATAATGCACAGATATTCTTAGTTACATTGTATAGAACCAATGCTAGACATTCAGAGCATTTAGTCTGCGCTGGGGGCTTTTAACTCTATTGAAAGCTCTTCAAACTGTAGCCAGCATGTCTGAATTTGGCGATCTAGGCTTCTTATCTCTCCGAGGCTGATGTGTGCTCACCAACGCCGCCGCGGTCGTCTGTGTCTGCCATGTTTACGAACGCAGCTAGATATACCAGGCGAGCGCGTGGCGGCCGCCTTGGAGAAACGCCGACTGTACAACGCTTTTGGAAGCCTTTGGCACATTGGCGACACTTCGTATAGGCCCACAGTGAGAAGAAGGCCGTCTATGGTATGAGAAACTCGCCATGTTCATTATTTTTAAACCAGGGAGTGTATATTAGGCCCGTGTTTACATGCACGAAGTTGCCCCCCTTAAAGCGGGTTTGCAGACAAACTTCGAACCATCAATCGATAAAACCCTTTTTCTCCAGAACATTTGAAATATTTTACCTAATCGTGAAATAGCTTTATACATTTTGGTTACGCTTGAGGCCTCCGTCATCATTTAATGCTGCTACTATAACTAAGAAGCGACACGATTCGGTGATTTTACATCGTCAGTTAAAAAGTGTGATGAAATAACAGTGTTTACCCGGGAGATTTGAGGCTTAGTGTGAGTCGTAGTGTAATTGGTAAACAGCTTGACGGTTTACACGTGTTCAGTAGGAATCTGCCTCCTACGATGTTCAGTAACTCCTTTGGGACATACTTAAGAGCACGTGCAACATGAACTACGAATATGTCGTTACCTACAGACACAATACGAAAAAGGCAAGGCACTTGAAAACCTACTTTGTCAAAGAACAGCAACCCATGTTTTAAAGCGCCGCACAGCATTTCTTTATTGCAGCATTGTCAATTTTGATGACAACACTTATATATTAGATACAAAACGCAAACTTTGAGACCAGCGTCTTCTATTCTCTCTGTAGCAGAACTACATAACCGCCTATTGCCAGCACACAAAATACCGTTCAACACAGGCTATCCAAAATCCCTGGTTATTAAAGCGTATACGCTGCCACCAAAGTTTTCGACAGTTTTAATAATTCTCACGGTTCAACTGACAGACGGCGGCTTCATGTCAATCACAGGTTCTGAAGATCAACCGATGTTAGCGCCAAGCCTACATCTCTTATCACATAAAACCGTGCTTCAAAGCCACTGAGACCTGATAAAGGCATCTCGACAGCCACCCTGTAACGTGGAGGGGAGCAATAAAAGACGCGTAATCATCAGTTAAAGCACTTGAATCGCCTGACTCATTTCAAGCAGATTCTTTCTTGTTTTTCAGTCGCTTTTGCGCTGTAATTGCCTTCCCTATTCCAATCAACGTCGCCCCAAAGGTTCAACGGTCACCGCCGAAATCAACATTGTTAAGGATTTAATGACAGCCTTGACTGGACAAGTTGTGATTAGCCGTCAGTAATTAAGCCGAAATCAACGTTTTTATCTTACGGTGTTAGGCTAAAGGTTTGATTTTAAAATAGCCAAGCAAACCTCAATTTCTAATCAACTTTAATTTTAAGACAGCTTTCTTTATCTTGTTGTGCACAGCGTACGAGTTGTTTATTAAACGTTTCATTATTACGTTTTGTTAGATCGTTTTTAAAATTTGCTTTGGTTGACTGCACGAAGCTCTTTCATAAAACAAATCGGTCAATTTTATTTTCAATGGATCGACAAAACAGCTTAATCATTATTTTAAAGTGCTGACGAGACTGTCACGTTGGCCCTCCCGTTGCCCGGAATCTTATTGAACAGGTCACGTTTTAAGAGCATTATACATCCTTCCAATAAAGTTGCATTATGGGCTAGGGAACTCATTAGTTATGGATTATTACAGTTTATGTCTCAGTTCAAGGATATTAGCTTTTCATTTTGTACTGGTAAAGCCATTCAAAGAGCAGCTTTACCCACGTTGCAGTTTATTACGATTTCTATGCCCGTAAGTTGGTCAGCGAAAAACCAAGAGACTTTTATTTATGACGCCGAAGCTGTAAACTGGCTGTAAAGGGGCTCGAGGAAATGAATCGGTTATTGCTTGCTGACCTTCAGGTGTTGGACAAGTTTAAACGTAGAGTTCGTCAAACGTAAAGGTAAACTCCACAAAAGCAATAATACAAAAACATGAATTTTGCAACGAAAAACCAAATAAACTCTACTGCAGTTGAACTGCCTTAAAGCGTGTTGCATGAAAAGCTTTGCGTTGGTTATCAACCAGTTTGTAAAATCAACAGTTGCGAATGCATTTGACGAGCATTCGTCTCGTGATCAGCTTTATTTGTCGGTTGTGAAGTTGTCGTAGTTGTCTTTGCGTTGTTCGCACTACAGGAACGCTTTAATATCAGTAATGTCATGCTGTGTTCCCTGCATTAAGTTGTCTCGTTCGCAGCAACGCGTAAACTGCCCTCTCTGCCTCTTTCCCACGAGTGCAGTTCTCACGAGGCAGACACGTCCCCTTTGTTGCCGGTTTACAACGCGAAGATTGCCACCTGGCCTTAGCACTACTGCACTGCTACCGCTAACGCACCACAATAGACGCACCTGCCAAACTCCACACACGAGTATGTACATTACCTCAACACCAGCCATCCACTTTATTGTAGAAGCAAGCGGCAACTGTAACATCGATCTAACTCTACAAACACGTGAGCTACACTGAATATACACCGATGCCGCTTGTATAGGTCACGTAGCCGGTATGCATCTAGGCGCGCAACTTGCAGGTTGCCTGCTGATTGCTCTAACTCCGCCTGTGGACAATTGCTCGTCAGTCTGAGGAGACGTGAAGCCCTGTGGGCTGCTTTATACCGGCGTGCGTCGCGCTCTGTTGAGCAAGGCAAATGGGAAACCTGGCGCGTTTTATCACAAGTGTTCTCTGACTTCTGAAGAAGCGGCCTGTCCACGACGGGACCACTTTTTCTAGGGCGAATTCGGGAACGCTATTTTTCAGCGTAGCACGAGTTTGTACGGTAACGGACTAATTGAGCGGACGTACCGGGAGCGAGTCAAGTTGAAAGGTGGAGGTCATGAGATCGAATCTCATTTCCCTCCATTGTGTAAGCCTTGACCATGGGTTACAAACACTTATGTACACATCTGTTCGATAAACAAAACATCTTTTTCTCCTTCATCCGAAAGGCAAAATGGGTCACCGAGAAATGTCAGTGTAAGAAGCGAATTAAAATCTACAGTGACACATCAAGATGAAAAGCAGGTCGCAAATTGGCGGGAACGGTTGCTTCTGTAACGTGCAATTTCGGTTTACTATTACGCGACTTTGCCTTGTTTGATGCGGCGTCTCGATGGGCCTTTTCCGGCCGAATGAAACTGGTGCCCGCCGTCGCGAACTGTTTGTGGTTCGGTGGTAATGTACAAGAGAGTGACATCAAATTAAATACGGTTTTTATCGTTTTGGCCTCCGCCCACCTGTGGGAATGGTGCTAAAATAAATCACAGTTTGTCCAACATTGTTTGAATAAATATACTACCTCAAATGTTAACAGCAACATGCTTTAATTATTAAAGGTTTTGACAACAACTCATGTCATCGTTAGTGACACAACGATGCTTGGACCAGAGATGTAAGTATTATTTCTTGCACCAGACCTTTAAGTAGCACAAGTAAAACGTGAAAATGTTAAAATAAGGAGGTACGAGACTAAAGGACAGCAACTAATCCGAGTTTATGCACTAGGTATGCGCTGCATATTGCTTTCAACCACCAAAGGCTAGAACATTTATCTACAGAATTGCGTTCCCTACATCCTTTAAATAAAAAGCCCAGCCAGCATTTTGATTGCAGTTCATCAATTGCCTGCTCAACAACAGTTACACCATCGTTAAAAGCGTCCGATCATTTACCTACACTTCAACCCATTTACGAATCACGATCGGGGCTAAGCAGCCCCAGTCAACGATGAACTCATGTCCTTTTAGCGTTTACTAATCGAAGGGGAGTTCCCGCAACGTCGACCACCCTCCTCGTTGTTGCCTTTGCGTCGGTGGGAGGGCACGTACGTCGCGTCAGACCCCCCAAACTGCTCGCGTTACCAAAACAACGTCACCATTCGACCGGGACGACCTAACCAGCACGAGGTTGGAAGTGGAGATCTTATGCGATAATCATAGGCTGGACATCTGTAAATAACCCCAACATTTGTCCTAATCGTGACTAATTTGGAAACTTGGCCTTTGGTGAAAATAGGGATTTATACAAACTATTAACATTTTCTGTATGTTTTCTTTAAAAATACAAAGCTGGAGTTGAATCAAATAATAAACAGATAGAAATTTTACCCATTTAAAACAAAATTTGTTTTAAAGCACACATAAACAATTTTTAGGCAATCTATATACACTTACCTTGGAATACCGTGCCTTGAACAGCCAAAATCATATTACGGTTGAAGCTTTTTATTGCTGGTTTCATGTTACTTTAAATTAAAAATTTTACAGTTAATTCGCTTTGTCGCATAAAAAGCTATTTGGTATCTACCCACCAAGTTTCCCTGCCAAATGTCAAATCCATAAGGTCTAAAGGATGAAAAACCCGACGAAACGCTTTGCACTTTTTCAACCCTACGGGTTTGACAGTTGTTAGGGAATTAATCACTTGTTGTTAGGCTAAAACGTTTTCCCACAACACACCGCCGGTGGTCCGCGATTTTGAGGCCGATCTTTACCTAAATACTATTAGGTGACAGACACTGTGTTGATATTACACACGTGAGGGGCGTTTATCATTTCAAAGTTGTTTTATCCACAACTAGCCTCGTATTTCTGTGTTAGAACCCCATCAAAACTACTGCGCCAGGTACAGTCGTAATTAGTTGATTAGATATGACATTTTTTGCAACTATAGACAAACTCCATATTGTATGATTATTGGATTTGCTTGCGAATATTAGGCAGCTAAATTGTAGCTATATTTAGGAACGTCAAATAATGCATTTAAACATGTCCCAACGTTGTTGTGTGCTGCGACTTAAGTGCCCTGAGGTTTTTTAAGGATGGCGTGTTTAGAAATGTTTTATTATTGGACCAAGTTTACTACACGATGTCTACCGGGCTATTTGCTCTGTTTGACTTGATGAACTGAATCCTTTTCCGGTTATAGGACCAAACAGGACATTTTTTGTGGCCAACAATAAAATGCAAACTAAAAAACGAATATCTCGTTTCAACCAAATATCGCGAATTGTTAAAGACTGACCTACGTCAAGACCATCCACTAATTTCAGAAAAAGCACACAATCTACTCTATCATACACCTTCACATCGTGGGAAACTTGTACCTGGTCTGGGTCCACATATCCTGATAGGCGTAACTCGCATCAATTACCTGCGATCTGTGTACACACCAAATCTGACGATATAACCCGCTGTTTACAATACACACAAAGCCGGCATGAGAAATGCCTCTCTTGAACAGGAGTGCTGTTTAGGCAACTTGACATTAGGTCGTGATCATTTCACTTGACGGCGTTTTTGCCTGAAGAGCTGGCGCGCCACCTGTTATTGCCCGGCGCGGCTGGAATGCTGATTATTTTTTACTTTCGAGATGCGAGGAAGGCGTGGTGAAGGCGGAGGATTCGATGTCAAAGTGCGGTAACTTGTCATGAGGGGTGTCGGTGATTTAGCGAAATTTGGAATATGCTTACGTTCAAGGTGTTAGACCTTTGTAACCCACCCAATATTTAGCTAGAAAACAACAGGATAGTTTCTTTTTTATAATTTTTTGTCAGTTTAACAAACTGCCAATTCACTTTTTTCTACTGTGTCAATACAGTTTGTCATTATCAGTTCAGCTCAGGTAATTTCTTGGGTAACGATATTTTGCCGACTAAAACTCAGGTTGATAACCTTGAAAAAAAAATGATCTGTATTGTTCGTTTAATTATTTGCAATGTTTGTTTATTATCTGTAACGCCCAGCTGATAAAAAAAAACTCGTTTTGCAGCAACTAGAGCAGATGTCCATTTAAAACAAAAACGCCAAAGCAAACAGACAACTCAACGTTTTCCAGTTGATCATATAATCATTCAACACTACCTTTGCGTTTAAATATTTTCGTCCTTTCAAGCAGCAAAATTTGTGGGCGCTTTGCTGACAGGGACGGAAGGGTTGCGGCTTTCGCTCCAAAGCACTGTGTGTGCATATGGGGAGAAATTCACCTTGTTCAAACAAGTTCAAAACCATACGTGCAATTCAAAAGCACTCGACTGGTATTGACGCCATATGGTCGTGAAAGCGCCTTAGTTAGCCCTTGTTTGAGTAAGCGCCTTTTGGCCATGGCTGGTAATTACTGTTTCGATTGAACTGATGGTATCATTATTGATGGGCGATTTAGTGGCCGATGGGTTAGTGATAAAAACGCTGGAGAAAGTAATATTCGTGTTGCATGTTTGGTTGCACTCCAAGCATTGCCGGGAATTGGATTGGTTGCCGCTTGTTTTTACTTGGTACGGATGATGCCACTTTGGGAGAAATACCTTTAATGTGGGAATAGATGGTGACCTGAGTGGAAAGAAACTTGCTACCCACCGGCTTAACTTTTGGTTAAAATGCGTCAACTATTGTTTTGATGTGAAACACGCACTTTCGGATTTCCTTGAGACGCTTCTGTTTGTAACAGAGAAAGATTTTTTGTCAGACACATTTTACTTTCCAAGCAGGATTGGCAATGATTAACATTTGTCACTGCATTTTTGACGTCACGATGACACGTGCCGTCATTCGGGCATAAGTTGCTCAAAGCGAAATTCTTAAGCACTTGAATAATTATGATGTTGGATGTCGCCCTATTTAATAGATTGCAATCGAGAAGTTTTGCAAAAAAATTATTTTTGTACATTTTTTAGCAATAAAGTGTTGTAGAATTACTGGTCTTGTATAATCACAGCTTTAAGCAACTTTTCCAAAATACGACGTCAGTATATCAATACGCGTTTATTACATCACAATAAAAGCAACCACGACTTGCAGAAAGGAAAGCCACATTTCAAACTATAGTCTTACACCATGCCTGGTTTGGCGTACATCGGAAGGTGATAATAGTTGTAACTGAGAAAGCTGAGAAGACGGGCCTCGATGAGCTTTCTTTGCCCTGTGGAAACGTAACTCTGGCGCAAGTTCGCCCTCTGCTGGTTGCTAATTACGAGGTCTTCCTCCACCAGTTGGCGCACGTCAGCTTCAAGCGACGGCAAATTGTGTGCGCCCGGTGGTGTTTGTCCCAGTAAGTCTCGCACCTGCAGAGGAGGTGTGTAAGTTTTTTTTCTAACAGAGTTTGAATCCTAAGATATCGTGTTCGAATCCCAATCATATTTTTATTAGACCAAAAATGATAGAGTGGTACAAAAAAACAGCGCCTCATTGGGTAGTGCGATGTTGAGGTTGGTCGTTTTTTTCAAAGGGTTTACGTGTGACATTAAGTATTGTGCTTATCGCAACAACAACGAGAACGCTGCAACAAAAAATTATATTTTGTTAGGTGTAGTGCATGTTCGGAATTATGTAGGTTATTTGCCATAAGGTAACAAAATCATATCAAACGTGCGAAATGGGCAAAAAAATATTATTACGCAAAACAAATGCTTTTACTGCTGCTTTGTTAAGACTCCTTCACGCACATGGCAAAACCATGTCCTAACACAAACTAATCACAGCATGCCAGGCCTGCAAGAGTCGTTGTACCGAATCATTAACCATGCTTCCGATCAGCAAGGCGTGGGCTAATAAAATCCCGCCCGCGGTGGGGTTTCGAACTTACGATAGCAGCCTATAAGGCTTGAAAGCCGACTATGATTCGGTATAACGCCTCTTGCAGGCCTAGCGTACTGTGATTCATATATGAGCGTGCCGTTATCGCTGAGCTGCATGAAACCTTCAAGGCAGAACCCAGTACCTAATTTGCGCATGCATATAGTTTTTAGTTACAAACAAAACTAGTTTTAATGTACAAAAGCGCACAGGGAAATTAAAATTACGCTGAACAAATTGCCTTAAAAAGCTTCCTACCTCCTGTCTGAAGTCTTGGAAGCGGTCGTGGAAGATTGCCAAGCACCACGGCTCACTGAAGAAGACGAAGAGATCAGGGATCAATCCCTCAATAACCCTCGACACCAGATTGTTCAGATACCTCTCGTGGATGCCATACAGCCGAATCAAGTTGTTCATAGCGAGTTTAGTGCGCTCTAATTTAAAAGCATGGTTTCAATTAAGTTTTTTTCACGTCCGTGCCTTTTGTTTCTGGTATCACTAACATTGAGGAGGAAATAAAATCTTGAGGGTTTTTTGTTAGTTCTCTACTTAACCTGACACAGCTTGTTTTTCGTTGCCTGATGCGGGTTGAAACCTTTGAGACAAAATTCGACCTACAATTTATGTTAACTTACATAACAGCACATATATTTGGCCATCATTTAAGATAAGACTTCTTTAACAGTCCGATCTTCAGGACTTATTTTACTTTTTCAGATACAAAGCTGACACCGACATATATCAGTAAATTGAATGGAGATCCAAATAGAAGAGAAATTGACAAAGGGTTGTTAAGTGTTTGATACTGACATTTTAGATCACGCCTATTTTACCCAACCAATCACCTGGCAGCACTAGGCACGTGATGGTCTCCACGCGTTTGTATTGGTTGATGTGAAGTCGGAAATAGTTTCCTTTCTCTGGGGAGCCAGTAACGATTTCGCGTCCATGATCGGGATTGTCGAGCTGTGCTGCGTAGGGAGGTCGCTCACCTGGTTTCCGCACGTGCAGATACTGGAAACCACCCGG
This sequence comes from Phallusia fumigata, assembly GCA_008931825.1. Classification (NCBI taxonomy): domain Eukaryota; kingdom Metazoa; phylum Chordata; class Ascidiacea; order Phlebobranchia; family Ascidiidae; genus Phallusia; species Phallusia fumigata. The sequence goes on from QXVZ01006765.1 coordinate 121,059, forward strand.
GAGTTCACCGAAGACCACCTGATTCATAAATTCGTATAGTCAGCATGATTGCAGAGTGATCTCAGGCATGAATTTGTGCACGAAAATCGTCCGTCTAAACCACTTTTTTCGCCCCTGAGCAGCGGGGTGAACTGAAAATGCCCCATCAATGAAAAAATTGCATTGTGATATCTGCCTTCAAATTAACCCCAACAAATGACGCATTGTGATATCAACAGAATGCATGAGGTATTTGGACATTAAAACTCGCATGATCAACATGCAAGTAGAAAAGAAACAGCCAATATTAATAAAACATTTGACCAAATAACTTATAATGGCCGTCTAAATAAATGACAACATTTGCCTTGACGTTGTATTCCGTTTAAACTGCCCAATTCTCTTTCAGCTACCCCCAATCGCTCATCTACCCTCCAGCGCCCCTTAACGATAGCAAACGCCCCCAGGAGGGCGATGGCGCCAACATTTAGAACACCTGGTCTAAACAGAACGTGGATACTAGCAGTATACCTTTGCTTCGTTGTAGATAGGAATTAGCTTTTCGTGTGGACTTTCGGTTGTGAAGGCTGTGGCCGGCGTTCCAGGTTTAATTGTGGTGGCCGGAGTGGGCGGAGGAAGCTCGTTACTGCCCTCCAGCGTCGGGTCGAACATCGGCAGAACCGTCATCGCCAGTTTGAAACCGATTTCCCTAGAACTGCAACGTAGAAAATTGAAAGAAGTTCAATAATACGTTTACGATTTTGTTTCGTGCAAATGTTTTGACCGAGTATGCTACTTTTTGAAAAAAACACAGTACTGATACTTTGATTCTTCTCACAAGTATTTCACTGCCTAAAACAGTTTGTGTGCGACCGCCGCTGTACAGCTCCACCTGAAGCTTTTAAATCTGTTGGGAATATAACTAAAAATAAAGGAAGTGGCTCTAACGAAGAAATGTTGAAAGTGCTTGGGGAAATCATGGTCGTTTTTGCACCAGGTTGAGAAGTAGACCAAACAGGTAATACCTCAAGTTTGAAGGCAGACACAGAGAGAAACCAGGTTTGACAGGTTTCTTGTGTGAATTTCCAGTCTGATTTTGCGCTATTAGGTTTTCACTCGAGATGCTGCATTTATTTTTTGCTTTCTGCCTCATATTGCTAGATTGCTCTCCATGATTGTGTTCGAAGTTTATGAATTATTATTCTCACGATTACATGCCGTACGTGGTGACAAAAAAAAGAAACAAATTTTACAACACTTTACCTAAAGTTCTCATGCCTAGACCAATAAGAATCAGCGTGGTAACGTCTCGCGTATTTGGTCAGCGGTCCGCCGGCTCGGATCGACCGGTCGTTGGTGCTGAAGTTGGCGTCAATAGTAAGACGGCCATCGAAGACCAGACACGAATCATTGCATGCCCGGAAGCTGAAGGTGTCGATCCGACGAGGGTGCAACGACACGAAACCAAGACATGGAAGGGACAGCAACGGTTTGGTGGGTGTCGTAAAAGCCAGGGAGGTGACTTTGGTACCTAATCGGAATAGGATTTTAAAGGTAACCTGTTTGCGTTCAGGAAATGTTACAAACATGAGAAACAATGACGTGATAAAGAGGCATTTTGCAGCTGTACAAAAACGGCGTTAGCGTATACACTAAGTAATTTTTTAAATGCTCTGTATCACTGCCTATATTTTCATAAAATTTGTCGTTATTAACGGTTTATTTAAAGTCTTGCCAACATCACTTCACACATGCGCTAAAGGTATTTTTTACCAATTTATTTGCGAAATACTTACTAAACGACTAAAATTGTAAAAAATGTGATGTTATGATAGCTGTTTAAAGATATAAGTTTATGCTTAACTTACCACTTGGGGTTGCTTCAACTTCCCACTTTGCCAAGACGTGATCATCCAAAATACGGACTCCTGATTGGTCGAGAGACTTCATAACCGTTTCGCTGACGGCCGGTTCGTTGAAAGGATCTCCGTCGCATTCGTCGTCGCTTACCGATATTGGAGAGTGGTGCGGCGGCGGTCGAACTAGAACAAGGCGATCGCCTGGAATTCCACGGGAAATGAGAAGCTGAATCGCCGCGTAGGCGTCAAAGGTGCGCCCGTACACAACCACGGACGATTCCTGTATATTCATAGGATACAGAAAGCCGTTGCTATTGTGAAAAACATGAAACCAAAAGCTTTGAATGAAGGTTTCGCAAATACAAAATAAGTAAGAAGGGTCAAATGAGCTGATGACACTATCTCAACGTCGAAAAAATATAGAAACGAGGTGCTGTTAACTTGCAAATTGCATTAAATACACCTATACCTGTGTACAAACCAACTTTGATTAAACACAATATGTCAGGGGGAATGACTTGTTCACATATATCTCCGTTCTATACACAGAATAAAGATTGAATGTATCAAATACAAGTTATATCTTTGAGAAACTCGCAATACATCAGTACGATTGCTAGAACAATTCCCGGCACTGCCGCATTTCCTTGTACGTATCCTTTTAACCCTTTAGTTTACCCAGCAAAATTGCGTGCTCAAACGAAGTCAACCAAGTTCAGCCTGCGTACCAACCTTGCTATCCACCGCCATTCGAGCCCCAAGTGGTCCAGCCCACTGCGAAAGCACCCTGGCATCGCAATCATCATTAAGAGCCATTACATTTTCAGGAGGCGGAACGTGGACGTCAAGCGGTCGCAGGAGGGCGCTAGTTGGCAGGTCGTGGTTGCTTGCCATGTTTTCCACATCAGCACCGGTTGGCTGCGGAATCTTAAGATTTGAAAGGTTAATGTTTGTGTGTAGAACGGGTCTGTTCGGTTGATGGCATATGGGCTTCACCAGTGGTTCCAAACCTTTTTTGTTTTGCGGCACCATTTTGTTGAGACTTAAGGCCGATTCACACCAGATGCATCTACCGGTTTGCGGTACGGATTTTTGCAAGCAGCGGGGCACTTACACTAGCCGGAACCAAAGTCTATCTATCAAACATAAAACACCCCGGCCGTGTCTGATAGATAAACTTTGGTCCCGGCTGGTGTAAGTGCCCCGCTGCTTGCCGCCAGATCAAAAAACCGTAACGCAAACAGGTAGACGCATTTGGTGTGGATCGGCCGTTATGAATTGCGATGCCCATAGCGGCTGACATGGCAATCACAAAATAAAGAATACGCCATTTTGCATTTGGTTAAAAAATATCCGTCAATCAAGTTAGTCTATTTTAACGTAATAGATGAAAATTATGCAAATAGGTGGCGGCATGTTCCGGCTCTGCAAACGGCACCCCAGTATACCGTGGCGTCCCGGATGGGAAACACTGTTAGGTTACACCATTGGGCCGAGGAAACTAAGCTATGAAACGCGTCCCTTTTAAAAGAGTGATATATCCTCCGTAGAGGAGATATGGCCACCAGAACCGTCAATCACTTGGTGGTAATGGAATAATCTTAGCTGTGTTGGGTTTCAAGAGTAACCACTAGAAGCTTATCGGGCTCTTGACAACTCTCGTAGTCTAGGTATAAAGGTATTTATAACTTTTTAAATCCAAGTGAAATTTAAGTTAACACCAACCTAGAAATCAAACACCAAAAATTTGATCAATAAAATGCGAATTGTTTAAATTTAAACTCCTTAAGCGTCCATGATGGAACAATATAAATCTACCTGATACTGTTGACCAGTGCACAGTATGAGATGATCGTACGAGACGCGGCTGCCATCGCCTGTTATCACTTGCTTGTGTTGTCTGTCAACCCCAGTCACGGTGCCTAAATAGAAGAGGAAAATCCCCAGTCACTGAAATTAGTTAAAACACTCAAGCAACGTTGTTTTTGATTTGATTGTAGAGACCACACAAAAGCAAAGCGCCGTGTAGTTGGTGCGAACTCGTTTACACACCCCTTGTGTTTTGCTGGAAACTTGAGCGGCACGGCTCCAACAGATGATTACCAAAGGCAATGTTATTCACGCTACATGTTATTTCACCATTATCTAGCGAGATTTTAAATTGTCGCTAGCCACTGAGTTGTTTGTTTTTTTATTTGTTTTTATATTTGAAACGGAATAAAGCCTAAATGCGTTTTGCTCAAAATGAGTCCACCGTCCGGTTACCTCCCATATTGTAGTTCCGTTGTATTAATTTTTTTTTATTTGACATTTTACCGTTCTGTTCCACATACGTCTTCAATTTCAACAAGGGTTTTGCAGCTGTTTTCTATTTTTCGCCACACCACCACACATAAAAAAAGCGTTAATGAATGCAAAATCACAAGTTTACCTTGAACTACATTGACCCAGGATCTTAACGACAGCCTTGCCAGATCTTCAGGTGAGTAGGTGTGCGCGTTGGAGCGTAGCGAGTCGGGGAGTCCCCTCTTCGATATCAGAGTCAGGTTGTTAAAGCGTAAGTGAGGACAGAAGCAGATGTTTTCGAGGAAGGCAATCCCGAGGTCTGATGCCCCGACGACCACAATGCGAGCGTTGATGGTCACCTGCCGTGTAAATAGGTTACAGTTCAGGAGTTAGATTTGAATGCTCGGGGCAAATAAACCTATTATATAAACCCAGTTTTCAAGATATCTTGTTACGGTTGAAAACATGCTGTTGGCAATTTTCATTGGGCTTAAAATTAAAACACACATTTTTGAAGTAAAAAAACGTCAAAAGTTAGACAATCACCCTCTTTACCTAAACAGGTGGTAAGGCTTAGGCCAGTGTTTCTCAAACTTTTTTAGCCCGAGGACCACTTTATCTTTGAATTTTTTTCAAGATAGAGGACCACCAAACAGAATTCCATTCTAACATGTTCTCAAAACAGGAGATTTTATAAACCAGTGCCTAGTTAAGTTATCTTTTCGCGGACCACGAGAATCACTGCCTCAGGCCTACATTAGCGGGTTTTATTAACGTCCCCCAATCTTGATTACCCATTACGCCAAACCCACCTTCCGGTGTGAGTCACCGTCACATAACTAATATCGCAAACTATTACGTAAACTTACCTTGGGTTCTAGAGTTAGTTTTCGATTGATGTGATACAGAGCATAAGGGGGAAGATCAGCCATTACTCTATCCGAGGGAGCGTTGATTCCCAACTCCTCCATAGGATATTCGATTTGTCTTCGAGCTCTCACGGGAACCAGGAAGTTGAGACCTGACGTCACAATAGTGTTATAAAAACGCATTTCGTCTATAATTTTTCGACTGCAGTATAACGTTTTACGTTTTTTAACACGACCCAGTGGTTTGATTCACATTTGTTTTGTTGTAAAAAGAGAAGCAATTAGGTCTGCATTGTAAAAACGAATAGCGAATTTTATGGTAATGTTGGGAGAAGCCATATAGTTATTGTGAAACAGAAAAAAATGATAGAATGCTGTACTTTTACCGTTTATTCGATACTAAGTCAGCAGCAATTATTAAAATACAACGTGACTGAAAAAAAGGAGCATAAAATGGCATACAGCCCCCAATAAAAATTCTGACCTACAAAATCGCTTTTGTGAACGATTGTTAAAAACATTTTGTAAACAAAATAAAACAGACCCCTTAAATGGCTTCCCGAAAAAATAAAAAAGACAAAAAACCTGTACACACCTGTGATCAACGAATGCTTTTCCAGCAGTTCAGGTTTAGCGTAACGGGGGTACACGGGGTAGTAAATGCATGACTTGTGCCCCTGCCTGAGAACCTCCTTGATAAAATGCTTGGAGTAGTGCTGAAAAATCGGGTTGAGTGCAAAGTGGTGAAGGTGACCGTGCTCATCCCGTCGATGGTGGTTGAAGTAAATGAAATCCTCGGCGTTGTAGTGCGACCTCACGTGTTCGATGTCCTCCTCACGGCGAACGATGCATATCCCAACGACCTAGAGGCAAAATGATGTTAGTGCATGCCAGAAGCCCCAGAATTACTGCATACCAGAAAGCTACTGCCATAAAAAATCGTAAAAAATAATAAACCAAGATATGAGCAAACTATCAAAGTTTTTTTGGTGCATACCAACGCTTTTCGCTTATATTGATGCCGACATGGATCGCCTGTCAAATTTGAGCGCTTTGTAGTCTCCCCTCCACGAGATTAATTTGACTTTGTTAGTCATATCTATTTTATTACCTGGTCCAAACAGTCAGCAACGAACGCTTGGATCTCTGTTCCATCGGAATCACGACGGGCGGAATTGAACAAACGCAAATCCTTCAGCAGATTTTCCTTCATGTCGATGCCAGACACTAGTTTCTCCACCTTCGCAACATACAAACAAACATATGTTCAAACCGGTAAAGTGTTGCGGCATACGGATGTGGCGATGCTAACAAGCAATTTATACACAAAATCAAAATGGCAAAGGTTTCGTAGTGGCTATGTAAGGAATGCTTCTTGTACGTGAAAGGGGATTTAAGGATCAAACAAAAACATTATACGCAATGTGGACGCGTAAAAAATACCATGGTCCTCGCCCGCCGTTTAAGCCGGTTGAACTATACGAAGACGACACATATCTTTGAAGCGCAACATAACACGTTTTCCGAAAATTAGATAGGGGCTGTTAATTAAAAGTTACCAGTCAGAACCTTGGTCCCCATGCGCCAAATTCAAAAGTTTTGCGGACTTGCTGTTACGATAGTGACCACCATTGGTAAACACATCTCTACCTCACGCTGTAAACACAAGTCTCCAATATTTCAATTGTTTGTGTCAAAGCCAAGCAGGTTTTAAATATAAACCTGAGTGGTGTCGTAACACCAAGAGCGAAATGTGCCCGGTATAGTATTTTAAAACAAGATTGTAATGAACCGCAAGAAACAAAGCCATCAGTGTTAACCTGTAAACAAAAACGAAGCCAAACCTGCTGAAAATCCTTGGTACAGGCGAGCCGCACTTTAAAGCCCGAGCTGATGAGACCGTATCGGTGAAATACGTACAGCTCATGCGGTACGTTGGCACGGGCGCGGGGCGTCACTCGTACAAATTGTTGGATGAGCGGAAATTCCGGTGTTAAGTGGGGGACTGTGATCACTGCGACGTTCTTTTGGGGGAAAAGCCTTCAAGAAAAACAAAACGTTTGTTGAAACATCGAAAAGCCGAGGCTACAATTTTTCCAACAACAAACATTTCGTGATAGTAAACCCACGAATCAATGCTTTTTATTTAGCCCAATCCGGGCGAAAGAAATTATTATGGATCCACAAACACAAGGCACATAAATCAACTCACAGTGCAATTGCCGTATATAGTATACAAGCGACTAACTGTCCAATTAATCGTTTCCGGCTTACCGCAAAAACATAACAATAACTTGTTTTGCAGACACATCGAACTTGCGATTAAAAAAAAGTGTCACCTATTGAGTCTCCGGTAACATCTTTGTAGAAATCACAAATAAAGAATCGGAAACGGTTGCTGAGCAACGGGTCACACGTTTTGCAATGGGAAATGCGTGTTAGGAAGGCGTCAACGCAGCCGATGCTGGCACGGCGGCTGGCGCGCTTACGCCCCACTGATTATATCCTGGTGTACGAGCTATTACAATTGCAAGCGTTAAATCGAGTACACTGGTTACGGCACCTGCGCTGCGGGAAATTGAAAGTTTTCTAACTGCAACTACAGGTAAGATATTTAGTCATTAAGTGCTTAGCGCCGTTTATGCAGTTATGACAAAAAGTTTGGGTTTTGTATTGCAGACCAACAAGCGACGAAACGCTTTGGACTAATTGAAAGATGGCAGAACCTATACCGACGCTTTTCGTGGTTGTGGTGAATTGGAACGGACAGTACATTGTGGAATTCGAAATAAATGTCATGCAACATGGAAATATAGTGGTCCACGCACGAATCAGAGCATTTCTTGAAAACACTTAAATTTATTTTTATGAAATAAAATCGAACAAGTATAGAATGCAAAGTGTGGTTGTGTTACTTTGTCAGAAAATTTCAGTTGTTTGTAAGAAACTTGGAAGCACTTAGGCATCGTAGGCCCTAAACAGAATTATATTTTATCCACACAAGCCTTTGATAATCTTCATGATGAAACACGAACAAAACTGTTTACTAGGAACAGAACAGCGAATGGACCAGAGCAGTGTCTCTCAAACTTTGTAAGCCCAAGGACCAGTTATTCTTTAATTTTGGACCACCAAACCCACTCAAACACGATCCCAACACACACCAAAATATGTAGAATACTTAGACACATACACAACACAATTGTTGAGCGCATTTTGCCTTTTGTAGCATGCAATTTAATATCACGGTTGTCTGTTTGATTTCAGCGACACCTGAACATCAATTACATACACTATATACACGAAAATCTATGTTTCAATGTTTAACACAAAAAATCAGTGTTTGTTTTGTACCAAGGCTTCAGTTTTTACGTCTTACATGAAACAAAAGTTAACATCATGCATTCTGCACCGATCAGGCATTCATCACTTGCACCATTTTGTCAGCTAGTAAAATAACTAAACGGAAGCAGTTTTGGAAACAAATCCTCTAGCGTTCGTACATTGATAACGTTGGTTTAAACGTCCGTAAACGATGCTTTTTGAGCAAAGTATCTTTTGCGTAGAATTACATCCAACGCATAGAAGTGTTAAATATGCAGCGATTTTACAAACACTTGCCCAGTTTAAGTTATCATTTTACGGACCTGCGAGACAATGCCAGACCATTGGTGCTCCGCGGACCACACTTTATGAATCACTGGATTAGAGTAACACGTAACGGTTAGACATTTCGACACAACTATTGCAATCCCCAGGAGGAAAAAAATCTCTTAAAAACAAGAAAAAAAAGTAAGTTTAAGAACGTACTTTATCGGTCGCGACAAAAAGGCGAAAACAGCTCGAGAGACAGCGGATTACCCTTGTAACGTTATCGTTGTGGCGTTAACGTTACCTCAACTTGTGTCGTTAAGGTTCGTTTCGTATATGCCTTTAACATTACCATCGCTGTGACGTTACCGTCCGTTTCTTATGTGCCGTTAACGCAATTGTCGCTGTGGCGTTAACGTTACCTAAGCTTGAGCCTTCACCCTAATTTTTCGTCGATGCCGTTAACCTCACCATCGCTGTGGCGTTAACGTTCATTTCGAATATGCCGTTAACCTCACCATCGCTGTGGCGTTAACGTTACCTTAGCTTGTGCCTTCACCCAAGAAAAAAACAAAACGTTTGTTAAAACGTCAAAAAGCCGAGGCTACAGTTTTTCCATCAACAAACATTTTGTGATAGTGAACCCACGAATCAATGCTTTTTATTTAGCCCAATGGCGGTATAAAAATATTCTTATGGATCTTTAAACACAAGGCACATAAATCAACTCACAGTGCAATTGTCGTATACAAGCGACTAACTGTCCAATTAATCGTTTCCGGCTTACGGCAAAAACATAACAATAACTTGTTTTGCAGACACATCGAACTTGCGATTAAAACAAAGTGTCACCTATTGAGTCTCCGGTAACATCTTTGTAGAAATCAGAAATAAAGAAACGGAAACGGTTGCTGAACAACCGGTCTTGTGTTTTGCAATGTGGAAATGTGTGTTAAAAAGGCGTCAACGCATTCGAGGCAGCCGCTCTACGCCCCACTGATTATATCCTGGTGTACAAGCTATTACAATTGCAAGCGTTAAATCGAGTACACTGGTTACGGGACCTGCGCTGCGGGAAATTGAAAATTTGCTAACTGCAACTGCAGGTAAGATATTCAGTCATTAAGTGTTTAGCGCGGTTTATGCAATTATGACAAACAGTTTGCGGTTTGTATTGGAGACCAACAAGCGACGAAACGCATTGGATTAATTGAAAGATGACAGAACCTATACCGACGGTTTTCGTGGTTGTGGAGAATTGGAACGGACAGTACATTGTGGAATTCGAAATAAATGTCATGCAACATGGAAATATAGCGGTCCACGCACGAATCAGAGCATTTCTTGAAAACAGTTAAATTTATTTTTATGAAATAAAATCGAACAAGTATGGAATGCAAAGTGTGGTTGTGTTACTTTGTCAGAAAATTTCAGTTGTTTGAAAGAAACTTGGAAACACTTAGGCATCTTATGCCCAAAACACAGCAAAATATGTAGCTACATACGCAACACAATCGCTGCGCATACTTTCTGCCTTTTGTAGCATGCAATTTAATATCACGGTTGTCTGTTTAATTTCAGCGACACATAAACATCAATTACAAACACTATGTACACGAATATCAATGTTTCAATGTTCAAGACAAAAAATCAATGTTTATTAGGTAACGATGTTAGGTAACAGTTTTTACGTCTTTCGTGAAACAAAAGTTAACATCATGCATTCTGCGCCGATCAGGCATTCACCACGTACACCATTTGGACTGCAAGTAAAGTAGCTAAACGGAAGCAGTTTTGGAAACAAATCCTCTCGCGTTCGTACATTGATAAAATAGGTTTAAACGTTCGTCAACGATGCCTTTTGTGCAAAGTATCTTTTGCGTAGAATTACGTCCAACGCATAGAAGTGTTTACAAACACTTGCCCAGTTTAAGTTATCTTTTTACGGGACCTGGGAGACAATGGCAGACCACTGATGCTCCGCGGACCACACTTTGAGGATCACTGGATTAGAATAACACGTAACCGTTAGACATTTCGACAGAACTATTGCCATTCCCAGGAGAAAAAAATCTCTGAATTAAGTTTGAGAACGTGCTTCATCGGTCGCGAAAAAAACGCCTAAACAGCTCGAGAGACCCTTGTACCGTTATCGTTGTGGCGTTAACGTAACCTGTGCCGTTATCGTTACTTCGTTGTGGCGTTAAAGTTACCTTAGCCTATGGCGTTACCGTTATCTTTCGTATACGTCGTTAACATTGCCATCGATGCAGCGTTAACGTAACCTTAATAGCTTGTGTCATTACCGTTCCCATCGAATATGCCGTTATCGTTACCTTCCTTGTGGCGTTTCTGTTGCCATCGTTATGGCGTTAACGTAACCTGTGCCTGTGCAGTTACAGTTACCTGCCGTTACCGTTACCTTTCGTATATGCCGTTATCGTTACCTTCGTTCTGGCGTTAACGTTACTTCAGCTTGTGGCGTTACCGTACTTTTCATATAAGCCGTTAACGTTACCTTCGTTCTGACGTTACCGTTACCTTTGTTGTGACGTTACCGTTACCTTCGTTCTGACGTTACCGTTACCTTCGTTACGGCGTTACCGTTACATTCGTTCTGACGTTACCGTTCCCTTCGTTCTGACGTTACCGTTACCTTCCTTGTGACGTTACCGTTACCTTCGTTCTGACGTTCCCGTTACCTTCCTTCTGACGTTACCGTTCCCTTCGTTCTGACGTTACCGTTACCTTCCTTGTGACGTTACCGTTACCTTCGTTCTGACGTTCCCGTTACCTTCCTTCTGACGTTACCGTTCCCTTCGTTCTGACGTTACCGTTACCTTCCTTGTGACGTTACCGTTACCTTCGTTCTGACGTTCCCGTTACCTTCCTTCTGACGTTACCGTTCCCTTCCTTCTGACGTTACCGTTACCTTCGTTCTGCCGTTACCGTTACCTTCCTTCTGACGTTCCCGTTACCTTCGTTCTGACGTTACCGTTCCCTTCGTTGTGACATTACCGTTACCTTCGTTCAGACGTTACCGTTACCTTCGTTGTGACATTACCGTTACATTCGTTCTGACGTTCCCGTTACCTTCGTTGTGGCGTTACCGTTACCTTTGTTCTGACGTTACTGTTACCTTCGTTGTGACATTACCGTTACCTTCGTTCTTACGTTACCGTTACCTTCCTTGTGTCGTTACCGTTCCTTTCGCAAATTTAACGTTACCTTAGCTTGTGCCGTCACCGTTTCCTTCGTTCTTGCGATAACGTTACCTGGGACTGAGCCTTTAGCATATTTACAATGTTATACATTTCGCAAATGGGGCTTTTTCATCCAATCACAGCGGCGGAAGTTCGCGGCTGTCTACCAATTAGAGTCAATCAGAGGACACCTTGTGTTCAACCAATCACAGCATATCTTGCGCAGCAACCATGCGATTTGAAGTGTGGTATCGTGTCGCAAGTGCAGTTCACCAAAGTGAAGCTTACAGTAGAGGCCATTTTTATGTAGTTTTATAGCATAAAACTTAACTTGATAAGTTGTTGTAAAGGCAAAATCATAAATCTTTAAATAAGTTAAAATCATAAATTTTTAATTAAAGTAAAAATGGACACTCTGCAAAATATTGAAGAACTTGGTGGTTTAATTGCCCCAAACGGAATTGAGGAATTGGTTTTCAGGTTAAATATTGTATCAGGTTATGCTGTAAGAAAAAACCAAATGCATCTAATTTGCTATACATAACATGATAGTTACTATGAAGCTTTACATAACATTACCTGGTTATAAAACGTACTAAATATTTTAATCTTCGTCATGTTCGACATGCAAAAAACGTAGCAAGTCTGCAAAGCCGAGAATACAACTGCTTAGCAACAGCCGATGTTACGTCACGGAAAGCCGCAAAATTCCGCAGCTGTGGTTATCTAAAAAAGTCCCATTTGCGAAATGTATTACATGTTGGGAATAAGCGAGCCGTTATCTTCGTTATGGCGTTACCGTTTCCCTACGCCGCACCTATTTTTGGGTCATTTTACGGCATGCAGCACTGGCCGTCGGACGCCTGAGGTTTGTCTTATGTACATATACTTTACTGGCCGAGAAGCAGTTTTAAATCAAGTTGTTCCGGTCACAGCGTTTGCTCAAGTTAAGGAAAACGTTGTTAAAAAATTGCGAAATCGCCAGTTACAGGTCAGGTCACGTTTTTATTGGTGACTCTCCTCGGCCACCAAACAGGTATTTAGTCATGAAAAGCGTTTAACGCATTTTACTTACATTACAAAAGCGTTTTTATTTTTTGTAGGCCAACAAAGCGACGAACGTACTGAACTGATTGGAAGATGGCAGAACCAATACCGACGGTTTACGTGGTTGTGGAAAATTGGAACGGACGGTACATTGCGGAATTTGAAATACATGTCATTCAACATGGAAATATAGTAGTCCACGCACGAATCAGAGCATTTCTGCAAAACTTTTAAACATGTTTTTTAATAAAATCCAAAAATGTATGGAATAAAGTGTTGTTGTGTTATTTTGACATAAAGCTTTGAGTTATTAGGCGGAAACATTTTTAAGAATTTGGGTTTAGACGAGTAAAATTTTTGTCGCGCCCTGTTTATTGAGTTTGCGTGACAAACTTGTTTAGAATGTCAATGGCATTTGACAGCATGCAGCACTGAGCTTAGACGGCAGGTTTAGATTTGCCCGTTTGGGATGTTACAACCAATGCTTATCCTGTAAAGCTGGCTAAGACCCTATATTTACTTAACGGATGATCGGGTCACAATGTTGAGGTTTTTCCGGAAAATGGAACTGTTGTCAGTGATTGTAAAATCGACAGTTGCAGTTAAGATATTTAGCCACACAGTGTTAATTTACTTAACATTACAAAAAAGTTTGCGTTTTGCATTAAAGACCAAACAGCGACGAACGTATTGAACTGATTGGAAAATGGCAAAGCCTATACCGACGCTTTTCGTGATTGTAGAGAATCGGAACAGGCCATACATTGCAGAACTTAAATCTTTGTCATACAACATAGAAATATAGTCCACGCACGAATCAGAGCGTTTCTGGAAAACGTTTGATGTTGGAATGCAATCTAAGAGTGCATGTAATTATGGAAAGTGTCGTTGTGTTACTTTGACAGAAATCTCAGAGTTATTAGTCAGAAACGTTGAATTTGGGTTTAGACGAGTAAAAGTCGCGCCATATTTGTTGAGTTTGTTTAATTAAAGGCAACTTCCAATTTTACATGGACGTCCAATCACATTCAACGGTTTTTGTTACGCCATGTAGTTTTTGTTTTTTTGCTCAGGGGCTTAAAAAGTTATTTATTTGGTCCGTTTTCCTGAAGTATCTGGTAGCTTGTTACGTTTCTCAGCGCGAGATTCAAAATAGCAAGACTGCGTTTCATGACGTCAATAAAGTCAACATAAGAGTGCCCGGAATGTCAGGCCCAGAGTCAATGGCCGACATGGCGTAACAAGTATTCCATACCCACACCTTTATACGATGAACGTAGCTGACCTGAATATTTCTGGAAGAAAGTCGGACGAACGCATCTCGTACATCTCGTCAATACAGAACAGTTGAATTGAGAAAGCGTCAGATTCGCCGCGGTAGGTGGGCTGCAAAACAACATATAACCGTTTAACTTTATATTACTTTAGCATTTTCTGATTTTCAGAGGTTGATTACAGACTCTTCCGTTTGTTGTTGATTCCCAACGATCTCAATGTTGTAGGGCGAGAAATATTAAATATGTAATGTAACGTGGAAAGTGATAATTTCGAAAGTCGACATTCGTTGATCAACCGGATCATGAGATGTTAAGCTTTTCGTAGAGTATTGTTTCCTCATTTCACCATGTTAGCCGATTTGTGTGCAAAGTCATTGTTTACTTCGACGTACGGGCGTAGTGTTTGGAAATTGATGTTACAAGGATATGTTTATTTCTGTAATTGATTAACTCTGGATGCGGGTGCCAAAATGCTTGCCACAGACAACCTTCAGACACTACCCTACGAATACCCAGCAAAATGTACGTTTGATCTTTCTGGTTTGCATTGCCCATTTACAAGTAGAATGGCCAAAACCGTGTACTTGCAATTAAACGACATGTGTGTAGTCATTACCACTTTACGCAAAAATGTACACACCGCACAATGTTTGTGATTATCGAGAAAAGAAAGTTAATTTTTTTATTGTTTTCCCTATTTCACTGCGTGCATGAAACCAATTATCAAAAAAGAATTTGACACAAATCATCCTAGAGGTCCCGCCTCCCACTCCCGTGTACAAAGGTTGTTCAGACCAATAAAACTGATTGCAAGTATTGAAAAATAAAACCTGAAGGCGTTTTTGAATTTTTGAAATGGGTAAACATTTTTCAGTTTGCCAAACAAAAATCACCGAATTCATTTTTACCCCTTTAGCGCCACCTGACGGCGACCAAACAATCAAAGTTGTTATGGTTGGAAATTTAGCATAAGTTGTTTGCTTACAGTATATATAAGCAGCATAGCGATAAACCTTAACGTTTCATCCAGCATCGCAATTACAACTACGGTTTTTCTTCGGCTCTCACCCTAAAATCCTCTTTCGTGGTGTCGGAAACAAACGAAGTGCTGCTGAGAAAAACCTCCTCCTCTCCCTCTCCTCCCTCCTCTCCGCTCTCCTCATGGAGCAGGGAGGAAGAGCTGCCGGTCATATGAACTTCGCTTAACTTGGGCTGGATAGCGACGGCCGACCCGCTAACAGATGTTTGAGATGGTGCAGGGGTCACGTGTTCATTGTCAGTGGCAACGGAAACTGATCCAATCCGGTCCCGGTCGACTACAACAAAAAAAGTTTAAATTGTAATCATTGTCGTTGTAGTCGGACGGAAAAATCACAGTTTGTGTGTTTGTTTCTTTTTTGCCCTCGGTGGGTGAAACAATTCGCCTGAATGCTCAAGGCTTAAGGCTGATTCACACCAGATGCGTCTACCGGTTGCGGTACGGTTTTTTGATCTCGCGGCAAGCAGCCGGTAACTTACGCCAGCCAGGACCAAAGTCTATCTATCAAACATAAAACACTTTGGCCGTGTCTGATAGATAGACTTTGGTCCCGGCTGGTGTAAGTGCCCCGCTGCTTACCGCAACCGGTAGACGCATCTGGTGTGAATCAGCCTTAATATTTAGTCCACCGTTGAGCTACCTGCCTCATTATAGCTTTTTTCGTTTTTGACGTTAGTAAATTCAATATAAATTAGGCCATGGGGTTCCACTGGGTTTTCATAATGCCTATTACATTTCTTGCTCGAAAAACACAAAGTTCCTAGGATTGAAACCCAAAACCCAACCCCGTGGTAAAGGTGGTCGCGCCAACCGCTCGGCCATTTCAGGTTGTTCCCAAAGCAGAGCTTGGTTGCCAGAGCTTTGATAACTCAATGAGGAGAACTCACACGGCAAATTTTCCCTCAAACCTGTTTAATATTAAAACACGCACCCATAACTTCGGACACCGATTGAAGAGAACTGGCGCTTGGTTGGTCAGGAACAGCTGTGACGGATGGAGTTGATGGAGAAGACTTTATTGGAGCTGTTACCGGAGTTGGTTCCTTCACAGGTTTCTTCACCTCTAGTATGTCATCTGGATGGGGCTTGCACAGACCGTGGAATGAATCAAGCTCGTAGCCATTCTTAAAGGGATAAATGAAGGATAAAATAGGTTTAGGTGCTGGTTGTCGACTGAATTAAAAGCATAGTCCAAATATTGCAGACACATATAACTAGCATAAAGCAATGTCTTTTCTACAAGTTTAGTCGCACTTAATGGCACTGAAAGCCAATCACAAGGTCACTCAGGGTCAAAGACAGTAGTTCTCAACTGGGCGTCCACACAGCGTTTTAGTGGGTCTGCGGCAATTATTAAATACGGGTGCTATCGGATTAAAAAATTACGATTTGCAAAACATATTCACGAATTTTACAAAGGCCTGGAAACAGGCTCTATCACAGCTTTTTAAAATGCCAGTATCCCATAGTGATGTGACAAAGCCATCGTGATGTACATATATTTTCCAACATTGCAGTATATGATACACTGGCTTTGTTTCGTTGCTTGCCTGTTGAGATAACAGTTTCACTTACACTTGGCACATTAGACAGACATACATGGACTGCACACTGAAATTACTGAAATTCTTTGGGGAGTCTGTGACTACTTTATCGGCATCAAAAAGGGGCCGCCAGGACTAAAAGGTTGAGAACTATTGGTCAAGGGTGTCGCTTTGCTGGAAGTCACCACAGGTCAACCCAATTTATGCTAAAGCAGTTTATTTCATTTCCAGTCTTACCTGTAGAAATTCCACATTGACATGAGAACATATACTCATAAATCCAATTGCTTTCCCACCAACTTCAGCCACAACTGCATGATTATTTTCATCCTGAGCTTCAATCATTTCAGCAAGAAAATAATTCCCATAGTCCTATGAAAAACTCGAGTGATCAAACAGTGCGAAGTTTGTGGAGGGTGCAGACAGAAGATGCTGGCATTGCAAAATAGTCAATGATTTTCACATTTATGGAACTGTGGTTGCAATTTGGTTTAAAGAATGACAGACCAATAGTGGTGCAAATTAGATCATGGGGACATGTTCATCACCAGCAAAACACACTTTTTAAAGGGTCATTTTGGAGGTTATCTTCGGGAAAGAAATACATGAGTATAAATATGTTGGCTTTAATAGTTGTTATATTTCGGGGCCAATGTCTAAGTCAATCCCAGCTGGCTGTTGAAACTTTATTAAACCATCATATGGCCCCACAACAAAGACTAACACACACAAAAAAAGAAATTTAGCATGAGGAAATATGTATTTTACTGTTTTTAACTTGCCTCAGTCAAAGTATTGTCGAGTCGCTTGAAAATTGGCAACAAATCATCATGATCTTCCACAACAGCTTTTCTGATGTGCAGCAAAGGAACATGGTTGTGTCGATGACATACATAAAGAGTATGGTGACCTGAAATAATGAAATCAGCACACATTGTGTTTCGTACACTAACCAAAACACAGGGTGCTAGCACTGTACACTATGTGCCTTTATACCAGTATTTATCATATTTTATTTCTAAAAGTATGCTGGGGATGGTTCTGTGGTAGTTTTTTTCCAAAACGTTTTTACATTTTTTCACTTTAGGCTACAACAATGGCACTGCTGTCGTTCACTTACTTTATGATGTGATAGCAGTTTCATCACATATTAGATTTATATTACTACATAACAGGATTAGGCCTTGACTTAGTTTATCATGGAAATTATAAAATACCAAATTGAGCCCCAGTTACTAGAAATGGCCTTTGTGAACAAGTTATCAATAAAATGAGTTAAAACATATAAGTACCGCCAGGTCCTTCTCTATCCACTGACTGAAATATTTCAGCCAAAGCCGGTTCAAGATGTATATCTGATCTAAGGGTAAGAAAAATGAATCGAAGTTCTGGGACGGCGTTAAAGACAGTCCTCACTATCTCACTCGCACATCCGATTGTGTAATCGTCTTTTGCAACAAAGTAATGGAGAAAGAGACTAAAAAAAGAACATGGGTCTGCTACAAACTAGTTTTCAATTTTGGCATTCAATGTTTATTTTGTAATGTCTAAAAAAAAGAGTGCTGACAGCAAAGTTTAATGAATTAGTATTTAGCTTTGACCTCCAATTAGTATTCAGCTTTTTCAGATTTGATTTTCAGAAAACAAATTTATTCTGAAAACTTAAAACAAAAGTTTTTCCAAATCAATCAATTAATCAAAAAGTTTTATTTTGTTTACAGCACCCGAAAAAGAAATCAGTGCACATGGATAAACATATTACATGAACGCTGGAAACAAAAATGGATCAGCTAGAGCCGCTTGTAGCTATTACTTGTAGTCTATTTGAAAATGGCATGCAAGAACCTACTTTTTTCCAGCATTCATGTGAAACATTTATTTTGTGCACTAATTTCTTTTTCAGGCACTGTGAAGAAAATGAAACTTGATTGATTGATTGATTGTTTCTCCCAAAACATTAGCGATTTAAACAAATGATCATAATTGCAGAATTGTTTGTTGCTATACTAGGAACTAAACAAAAATACTTGTGGAACAAACCTGTTCAGTGGAGAAGCTTTTGAAGACACAGAATATTTCAAATCACTCATCCATGGTTCCCAACTTGCTGGGTCACACACTTCAATTTGAGGATGATCTAGAAATCCAGCAAAACCCAAGACCTTGAGATAAAACAGATTGCAAAATTACAAAGCGAATTTTCAATAAGGTTTTGACCTTGAACTAGCGAACTAAAATGCTTACTATATGCAACCAAAAGTAACTTTTTAAACTATTAATTTGCGGGGCTGTCAAACCTGGCTAGGTCAACATTTTGCTTTATATTTTTTTGAACAGCTATTGTTAGTCAGGTTTCTGCCACCAACTGAAATTTATTTAACTAATCATCTACTAAATGAGGGTTTACCTCATTTTCTTCATTGCTTAATGTCACAGAAAGATTGGATTTTTCGATCAAGTGTACAATGTTCACTCGACCAAACTGTGTGTTCGTCCGCTGAGCAACGAGGTCAAGAATGGCCGGTGCATCAAACGATTCTGTTCTACGAGCATTTATGACCTGCCACAAAAACACAATAACTGAAATTTAGGTAGTGGAGTACTCAAAACTTGTTGATCCAAACCTTCTAAAACAAATCGCAGCGGTTAACAAAAAGCTGTTTGGAACTAAAAACATTTGTGTGTGTACTTGTTTAAGTACATTATACATGAAAGTACATTGTAGCTTGAAAGTATGTATTTTCAAAATATTTGTTTGGAACACTAAACTTTTACATCAAATTGATTAGACAAGTTTTAAGAATGTTATTTTGTTGCATTTGTTTTTACCAAAGTAACATATGTTTTTCTTATTTGTTTTTATAGATTTTGAAATGTGTTTATACGTTTACACTTTATATTTCGGCTTTTGTGTGTTTCTTTGGAGTTTGAACAAATTGACACAAAAAATATAAATTCTTACCTCGGTTGGTCCGTGTGACGATGCAACCGTTGTCATATTGCTAACAAACCACTACATATAACTTTAATTTTCTGCAGCAAGCAAAAAAATCAATTTTACTGATGCTTACGCTAAGATAATATTGACGCAAAAAGCAAGACAGCCCTTTCCTTTGCTCCGATAAAATGTAAGCGGTTGCTATCGTAACGACCGCTGAGGGCAGTAAAGGGAGTTTTTTAAGTCCTCGGTGATTCTACAGCGGTGGGCAAGTTTTTAGTAAAATAGTTGCACTGAATATTTACAGTTTCTAAACAATCTGCCTAACATTATGCTTCTGATTGAGCTTCTATAATATTTTAAGCTAGATTTTAATGAAAATATGTCAACAGGGATAAGACGTCATTGTAACATTTTTTACCCGTGTTGTGTCAGGGGATCTGCTAAGATCACAAAATGTTAATTTCCGTGTTTTCTGGGCATTTCTTTAACAGCGGTTTACGTTTTTAAATGATTGCTTTGTCTTTTTTCTTGTAAACAAACAACACGATTTTACGTCTGGGCCAAATACCCTGAACGCAGTTACGCGGCACACGACCTCCTCAATCATTTTTTTGGTGGCAAGCAATGACGTTTAGGGACGGACGGAAGTGCGGGCTTCATAAACATGACTACCGTCACGCCTAGGGACATACGGTGCGCTACGTAACGTGAAAACAGACAGATATACCACCGCTCAGGTTGCAGACCTCGCGGTTGTTGACATAACAACTCTATAGCTGGTTTGAGGTTCGTAATTCCAGGCAGCTGTGTAGAGTTTACGTCACGGCGACAAGGACGTGTTGTTTGGCCGGTCATGTGAATTTTAGAAGTGTTTTTCGACCGATCCACTAAGCCACCTATTGTGCTATAGTATTGTGAGTAAAAAGTTTAGTGGTTGCTTTGGATTACCGCTATAATGTTAAGTCGGAATAGATGAAGTTTTGTGCTAATTTTCTCTAGCTGCTCCTATACCGACGCACAATTCTTACGCGTCTGTTGCGTGAACGTGGTTGTACGCCTTCGGACGGATTCAGAGCAGTTTTTGCGCAAGGCACTTTGAACAAGGTTTAAGTTATCGTTTAGCAAGGTATAATTCGTAAAATGGTTTATGCGATTGTTGCACCATCACTCTTACAAAAGCGGTAAAGACAAAAGTCATCACAGCTGTCTTGGAAGCAAAAAAAGGCTTCAAATGTTACTATTTTCCAACCTCCCGATCAGGTTCTCAATGCGAAAAAGGCAAAAATGGAACCAATCGGTTCTAATGAAACCGCCGGTCTTCTAAGCGTGGCTTTCGGCGAAACCTTCAGACAAATCTGTTGTCACGAAACGAAACTTTTTCATTACGTCAGACGTTACACGAAAATGACTCAGAAACGAAAATGTCTTTAAGCTGCTGCAGCGAGAGTCTAAAAGTTTTTGAGTGGAAGGCATGTGTTTTTACTTCGCGTCGTGCGACAGGCTTTATTCAAAGAAAATATTCGCGCGGTATCAACTAGCTGACATATCTTGTTACATTTGCAGCCCATTTTGAAATTTTTTAATTACATAAAGTAATAGGCGCTGTGTTCTCCAGCCAGCTTTTGCGGTATCTGTGATGGAAACTACAACTTCGATCAACATGAGTGCTACCAATGCTACTTTCTCGACTCCCCTTGATCTATCGAAACAGGCGTCATTCAGGTAAGCGCAGAAATAAAAATAAACCTTTTATAAAAATTAAAACGAGTTCAAGTTGATTGCAAACATCGTTCACTAATGGGTTTGTTTTTCTGGCCGCAATTGTAGGTGCTTTCCCCACCTAAATCCAAACTAAAGTTTCTTAACTTGTCTTCAAATAGAGGTGCTGCTGTACGATAGTAATTGACTTGTAAACATGTATGCACGCCTATCTTCACAATTTAGAGTAGATACCAAATAATTTGAAACACAATTAACAAACGTAACATAGCAAGTGGGTATTTAACATCGTACAGTCAAGTGCGTGAGTGATTCGAAATAAACAAGCAGCTTTGAGAGTTCAAATATAATGTAGAAATTAGTTGCAGGGATTTCAACTTTTTGTCTATGTGGGCGGTTAAATTTGTATATGCGTACAGGTCTGATGTGATGTCCAACTCAAATGTGGTTTTAATTTGCCTTAGGCGGTTGGGTTCTTATTGTAGACGTCACCTAACACCCATTATTGCCCTAACAGCAAACCTTACCACTTCACTATCGGGAATTGTGTTGGTGTACGTAAGAACTCAAATTAAATACAATGCCGAGGGTATGTTGTCTGGAGCATGTAAGTCTCCTTCTTAGTCAAAATATTTTTAATTTTCTACAGGTAAAACAGATTTTTACCGTTTTTAATCCTAGGGCTTCAAATAAATGAAAATTTTCAGTTGGCCACTTTACACAAAATGTCCGGGGGTGGCAAGCACCACTCTCTTTTGTCGAGTTCAGACACATGCACACCCTAAAGGTGCAAACAAGTTTAACTATTGTATAGCGTCACATTAATCTAAGGTCGCAACCGCCACATCACGCCTTATAATTACGGCGTAGCTGCAGCGCGTACAATCTTGATCCACCAGTTGTGCCCTTCACTTTTTCGCGCTCCATAACATTTTTTAACGTTGCGCCGCTATTTCCGGCTTGGTGATTGTTTTAGTGCAATTGTGTCGCTACCATTTCTTTCACCAAGCGAATGAACTCAATTCAACTCAACCATAACCCCAGCGAACTTATTTACGTCATATGTAGCATGCCAGTTTTGTTTATATTGATCCAATTACGCTCTGTGTGCATTAAATGCTATACCTTACTAGACATCACGTCATTAAACTGGTCAGTCTAGTATTTGAAAATTTCGCAATGTGATCTTAATATTTTGTGTTAACGATGTTCTGTGCGATATTCTGCTGACTTTTAAGTGTTCAAATTTACAGGAATTACTTAGATTGTATCGTATTGTTTCGGTTCGACAGTGTTAACTTTTGATTTTTTACCCGTACAGGTATTTCGGCATCTGTATTGCGGTCTTCACCATCGTGATCGGAAGTATAGGAAACCTCCTCACCATCCTAGCGTTTGCTTCCAACCGGAAAATCCGCACGACCTTCAACGTGTTTATCGTCAACCTCAGCATCGTGGACTTCATTACATCTTCTCTTATGCTTCCCTTCAATCTCGCCGGCTACGTACAAATGCAATGGTAAGATAATTGTTTGTATTCTCTCGATAGCGAAAAAATTGCTAACTGCAAAATCAAAGATTTGGAGTACAAGTAGGCGAGGATGGTATTACTGATGGGAGCGGTACATTGGCACGGTATACAGTACGCGTGAAAATTATCATCAGGAACAGTACGATGAAATGGTATGCCCTTCGCAACGAGGTACGGGATATGAACAAATCAAAACGTACAGTACCGTTTCTGTCCTTGACAATAGATGACAGTGCTACGGTATATACGCCCTTCTTTGTCCTTTCAAAAAAGAAAACCAAAGAGACGATATGGAATTTTACTTGTTGAGAAGTTTTTTTTATTCTGCTGACAAACAGTGTCACAATCGGCCGCAAATTCAAAAAAACTTCGCTTAACAAAATGCCCATCAAAATATTTTCCGATCCGAATATCTGTTTTTAACGACTTTGGTTTCATACCAAATTGCAAGGTAAACCGACATTTATTGTTTTGCTGGGCGAATTCGAGCGACCTGCAGTCCTGAGTTTGCGAGTGTGCCGCAACCACCGCCCACGTTTCCTTAGGTGAGAACCGTGCGGTTGCGAAAATGTGAGTGCTGGTAAAATGGAATGAAGGCTTGACCTTGACATTTATAAAAACGTTCGTACTCCGGTGTATGCAACAACACTCTGTAGGAAAACATTAAATGTTAGATATTACCGTGTAGCTTTTGTGTGATTGTGGTCGCCAAACCGATGAGAAACCATAAAGACATTGCAGATAATAAAAAAGGGTAACTTTAACTGAAAATATACACAAAAAATCATCTTGACAGGTCCAATTGAGACTTATGTTTTAACAAACTAATTAGCATCGTTGATGAAAACATTTTGAACCACGTTGTTGAAAAAGAGTCCTAAGAGCTTTCTAACTGAACTTTCGCCATTTGTATTCAAATACAAAGTTAGATGAAACTTGCATGCTAAATTATGTGGTCAATGCCATGATTGTCATGAAAATATAACCCACAGGAGTATACCCAACGTTTGTAAGATATTTCTACAAGATACATACTTTTATTTGAGAGCAATTAAACGCATTCTAACAAACGTCATTCACGTTGCTTGTGCTTAAAATGGTTGTATAGCATACACTTCAGGATTTGGCGTCCTGTTCAATTCAGTGACCTGCAAAGTCGGGCTTTTCTTGGTGACGTCACTGCGGAAGTAACAGTGATGTCATCTCCCTCTTCCGCTTCGGTTCTTACCAGATTACGCGATGATGTAACTAGAGTTTGAGGGAAACAGCGTAGCGGGTTTCGTGAACCGCTTCGTGCGGCGAAGCGGAACCAAATTTTTTGTTTTTAAAATTACCAAAATAGGTAAGACGGCAAATGATAAGCTGCAGTAGTAATCATTTAAAAAGTTACTCCAACATCTTTTTACGACTTTAATGCTGGTGTACAGTGTGCAGCACTGAAACCGTTAAAAATTAGGGCTAAAACCAAACTAAAAACTAAAAAGAACTGTCCCGCATGAGTGTTTTTTACCACACCGAAAATCTGAACACAAATTAGTTAACATGTTTTACTAGCAACATGGCTGGTTAACTGCAGAGACAACGAATAGTCATGACTGTTTCGGTTTTTGTTCGACAGTTGTGAAACTTTTTTGCGTTGTGAAAGTTCAGTTTCGGCCAAGTCAAAACTGAAAAAACGTCAAAAGTTTTAGTTTTCTTTGTTTGGTCAAACGAAATCGGTGCATCGTTGGTTATTCGTTCGCCAGTCCGTAATAAACATAACTCATACTTAAATACTAATTAAAATATGACTTCTAAGTCAGTGGGCGCATTCTTTCGACCGGATGATTACGTGAAATATGCGATGGGTTATTTTTCAGGTCAACTAAACAACTTAGTTCTGCCGACATCATTTGCATAATTAATGCCATTACTGTCCGTCCAATTTGGTCTATATTCCATCCTGATCTTCTCCTATTGGTTTCGTAGCCAAAGTGTCACAAATTCCCCTTTTTATCGATTTTTGGTAACTCCAGTTCGAGTTCATGACGTGGATAAGGCCGAAAGAAAAAGTTTTATCGATTACCTGACATAATTCATTTTCCAATCCCATCGATAAAAAATTAATTACGAAAATCCGTAGTCTGTTGTTGTAATCTTGGGAGCGTTATAGGGCTTAATGGTCTGTGTGACAAAGCTGATTAGCGTTTACCTCGCAACGTTGATAAATAGGAGTTTTTTTGTCCATGATGCCTTTGTTTCGATCAAAAGGTTGATGCTTAATTGACGTACTAATTGACATAATTTTCACATGGTTTGTAATAGGCGGTTAATTATTAAAAGAAAGAAATCTGCCCCTTCCATAACAGCCCCAAGCTAAACTATAAGGTGTGTTACTTTCCACAGTGTGACTGTTAGTTCAAGTTCGTGAACAAAGTGCTTTACTAAGTACCTAAAGTTCGAGCTTGACATATTTAGGCACTCTGAAGACAAACAAAAGACGTGACAGTGATGCAGGTGACAAACAAATACTGACATATACGTCAACATATTCGTTAGCATTTCTCTTATTGACGCTCGCGTTTCGAAAAAAAATCGTTTGCAGGCATTAATATTTAAAGTGCCAAATAGCTGCCTTGACACGCGTATCGATAATTTATGTTTTTCCCTTACCTTATCTTTTTATGTAGGCCTTTTGGAAAGAACTCTTTCACCACTCGAATCCAGGCCTACAGCTATTTCTGCTGCGGTTACACCTCCGTGGTATTTCTCATTGCAATCACAGTGAACCGCTTCGTCGGTGTGGTCAAGCCGGCCCAATACAATGACCTTTTTCGGCGTAACAGGTAGGTTTTGTGCCATTTAGTGTGCGTGCGTTTTTGTTTGTTTAAGACCAAAGCGAGGTGTTAAAACTGCACCGGCTTTGCGGATTTTCGCAGCATTGCGGGTTTGGGTTTTCGGCGGTGGTTCGTGTTGATATTTGAGGAAATGTTTCCACTTACCTGCGATCGTTATCTATTTCAAAAGACGACAGATGACGAAAAAGGCTTTAAACAATTGTAAAAATTTGTCAGTTAACCTTTTGTAAACCAAATAAAATTTAAATTTGTTTTCAAATTTTCTTTTCGAATTCCGAGGCAAAAAACGAGCTTGATTTTAAGAATATATCTTTCTTAATTTGAAATTGTGCAAATTTGAAGCCAAAACGAGAACTTATTCTTCGCTTCTTAAAACCATTACCTAATTTGCTAACACATCTATATCAGGTACCTCCACGATATAAGCGTACCATGTTCATTCCCCGTTCGACGTATAAATAAAAACGACGTACGAAAAATCTACCGCAACAATTTTCGTGCGAAAAGCGTTTCTCCTTTGCTCGTCCCATTACAATTGTCGCCTCAGGGACTTGATAAACTTGATCCAATGACTTACCGCAAAACGTAAAAACCCAAATTTTTTTGCGGCCATTGCGTCAGAACTACGTGTCCATTTCGACCAAAAATATGTCTAATACTAGATATCTACTACGCCTAAGTTCAGCAGTTGGCAGACGCACCCATGATTTAGCCTCGCAGGACGACATTTGTCTATTCAATTTGGCTTGTTACAACGTAATTCGTCACATGATCCTCAAGACATTTTCTACATTAGTAACGTGCGTCATATTGATCTTATGTCAAGGGCAACCTAACGAAAAATGTTGGGATGATTCGACGCGCTCGTGAAGACCTTTGCTATTATTTGATTTTTACAACAATATATATATTGATGTAAAAATCAAATAAGGCGACTTTTAGGCGTTTTTCCAACTAGCTTAATTACAATATTATTTCCGGCCTTTTTGAAATGCATGTTTGCTTAAAATCGATTTTGCATTCGTTCTTACAATGTTTTGCGTGTTTTATTGTCGGTGACCTCAAGTCGCTGCAACCAAGTTATGCACGAAGGTGGCTAGGCCTTCGAATTTGTTTTTGAAGAAAAACGAAACAAGAGGCTTATACTATACCCTTACACAATGCAAAGCGTTAGACCAACGAAAACCTGGTCGCAACCAAATCATTTTATTCCTACACGCATGTATAACACAACACAACACATTTCCGGCAGGCATATTTTTCGACTGCATCACATGTCTTATAAATACTCATTGCAAAGTGATGCCTTAAGCTCTTAAAACCGGTTTCCTAGGGGTATCACAACCCTGGGTGTAGCCTCTATTTTGCCCGATCATGCATAATTAAAAACGAACATCTTTAAACAAGGGTCGTGCCGTACGTTCCGGCGTTGGTCCCAGTTGGGCATGATGATTCCCATGCCGAATACATATTCTTGCCCCTAGCGTCTTGCGGCATTGCGGCGAAGTTGCTTGTCAGTCGGCGCAACCGCTGTATTGGGTTTCTAAAGTGTACCCGCTTCAACCTAAAGTACTTGACCAATTGTATAAGTATACAGGCTGAAGCCTAAGGTTAAAATGACAAAAATATCTAATTTTGTTTAGCACTAGGACAAAAATAATCAAAAGCTTTTCAAAGTGCAATACTAACTGATTAAAATATTTACAGATTGTTTTTTACCCTGGTCTTCTGCTGGACGTTTGCACCTGTATGTCTCTTTCCGTTTTTTATCGGCACTGACCCACTCTGCAATACATACAACCAAGCACTGACCGGGTTTCATCCCACGCAGTTCGTTTGCACCTTCATTTGTCTCCCTGCCAACGGCTGGAATGCATACATGCAGGTACAAGATATCTCGACTATGAATTTGTTGGTTAGAATAAAGGGTTTTGCTGTATAACCAAAACTGTACAACTTTCATAGGGTTTACAAAAATATAATATGTTACTGAAAGGTATGAAACTAGAAATATCCTATTTTTACAAAAAGTTGTTTGCTGATCGCTTAAAGATTTACCCCACTTGCCATCGAGCCAAACCTGCTATAAGCATGCATTTTTTCGAATTCTTTGTGTCAGAGTTTTAAGTAGCGTATGGCGGGACTACATAGGCTGATGCTTTTGAGTTTGGGATGCCGATACCGCATGTGTAGCTCAGTTGGATAGGTTAGGGTCCAACACATCTAGTAAACCTACTGAAACGCGTTTACTGTTTTATGAGGTCTGCAACTTCCTAAAGGTTTTAAGTAGTCATATACAACAATCCATGAACTTTCGACTTTCAATTATTAAACGTGAACTCATAGTTTGTGCAAAACGGGTTCGCTTTCCATCAGATTAGTTTTGTAATGTTTCTTGATTACACGGCAAACGCGGTAAACTGGAATTCAGTGGTCGCTGCTTGACGCAACAAATCATCATCGCACCTGGGTAAAAAGTGGCGGAAACACCACAGACAACAATCTGCCCGGGGTGACCAACTTCTATCAATCTCCCGCTCACGTGAGGCGATAAATGACGCCTCTTCCTGGACGCTTTTCGCTTGAAGCGGGGTGCGTAAACGGAAGTGACTGCCTTACATAACGGCAGCAGGGCCAGTGTCTGGCGGTGGCTTTGGTTTATTTCGCTTTGTCTTGGGGAAACTGCGTTTCAATAACATTTACAGCTGTGGCACCTTTAGCAAACAATTTTGTGTGAAAACCTGCATTTGCGAACGCTACAGAGCAGTTATCGTGGAGAATATAAAGTGGCGGAATATTTGTAACATTGTGCGTAAAACAAACAAGACAATGTTACACAAAACACCAAATTGCGAAATTGAAGGAAATTGTAAACATTGCCAACGAAACTTTGATCGGACGCTGTACCCAAGTTGAACGCCATACGCCCATATAGGGCTTTACGAGTCCGCGTCCCCGACATTTCACAACTATCGAATTGGTTTGAAACTTAATCAAGGCGGTAATGCTAACAAAACACGGAGCTAAAAATGTACATGCCCTTGGACTCGGTGACTTAACAGTGTTTGTCACAGATTTCCGTCTGCTTGGGGTGGTCTTATTTCGTCTACATGGTCACCAGAATTGACGTCGCACAAAAGATAACAAAATAAGCGTGACAGTTGTGTCGGATTTCCATGTCATCTCACAAGCTACATAACCATTAAGTGCACGATCGCATTATTGTCCTCACGTTTCAATTTTTACTACATTGTATTGCATAAGGTTGAGAGTGTTTGCAAAAACGTACGTCGTATAACTAACAACACGATGTAAGGTGTCGTGCGATTTAGCATTAACAATGTTTCCAGACAGCAGCCTTGCAATTGTTCGACCCCCCCCCCCCCCCCCCCCCCCCCACCGATGTGGTTAAAAAAAAAAAATTATTCTTCCCCCCCCCCCCCCCCCCCCCCCCCCCCCCCCCCCCCCCCCCCCCCCCCCCCCCCCCCCCCCCCCCCCCCCCCCCCCCCCCCCCCCCCCCCCCCCCCCCCCCCCCCCCCCCCCCCCCCCCCCCCCCCCCCCCCCCCCCCCCCCCCCCCCCCCCCCCCCCCCCCCCCCCCCCCCCCCCCCCCCCCCCCCCCCCCCCCCCCCCCCCCCCCCCCCCCCCCCCCCCCCCCCCCCCCCCCCCCCCCCCCCCCCCCCCNCCCCCCCCCCGCACAATGCGGACATTGCATGAAAAACTGAATTGTCCTGCGATAAAATATGGTTTTGCCCGGTAAATTTAGTCGCTTTAAAAGTTTTTTAATCATTTTTTTACGTGTGGGTAACAGTCTGGGTAGAATATTGTGAAACATCAAATTTAATCTTAACTGCGAATAGAAGCATAGCAGGCCAATTTTCGATTTAACTTTTTGGGATTTACACCAGAGGCAATTGTGCAGGCCTTAGGGGTAATACCCGCCTATAGGACAGAAACACGCTATTTGTAAATAGCTAATTTGACTCGTAATTTTTCACAGGTCATCAGGGTTGTGTTCCAGTTTCTTCCTTTGGCCATCATGATTTCTCTCTACGGCTACATCTTCATCACCATTCGACGGAAACATAAGAAGGTGGTTCGCAGTATGACCATCAGTAGAATCGCCCCTTCCCTGCAAGCTACCATTAGTGCAACAGGAACTCAAGTCAGCCATTCCGGATCAACCAAGGTAACGACGAGTCAGGTTTCTCTTTAAGTGTTGCAACTTAGGGTTCAGCTAAGTTTGTGATGGAAGAACTTTAAATTTGGTCGAAAAAGGAAATCCTATACCGCTCATTTTTGAAACGTTTAGAAATTGAATCGTATGTCATGTTTTTTTGTTGTATGTTTAGTGCCAGTACTCTTGGAACCTGGGTTCCTTTTGAGTCTGCGTTCTCAACTCTAAGCAACACCAAAGTAGTATATGGTGTTAGATAGTAAGATCCAATATGGTTTCAGACTTCTATAAATATTATACCTATTCAGTTATCACTATTACACTTGCGGGCTGCGGGTCGCTTTTTGCACATGCACAAAACTAGTTTGGGTTTATTATTGTTACAATGGCACGACTGCTTTGTACACAAACAGCTGGCAAACCATTAATGTTGTCACATCCACCTTACGAATTCGCATGATATCACTCATTGTGCGTCTCAGCATGGCACCGGGCCAATTCCTGGAAATCAGGATGTTGATTTTACTACAAAATTTTTTCAGTTTATCTTATTTCAAGTAAAACAAAGACAAAACGTATGTTTGAATATAAGTGCGAATTAATGTCAGAGAGGGTATTTTGAACCTATTTCCTTAAATACATTTTATGACGTTTCCAGCAGTACTTTGAAACCGCACGCCACCCAGTATGTTTCAAAACATTAAATAGTTTCACTGCTTTATGTTTACAGAGCAAAGATGCAAGGAGAGGCTCCGATTCCTCCAAGAAGAACCTGATGCTGAGGAAAGTCAGCCAGCAGAGTATGGCAAGCGGAAAGTAAGTTTTATCGATATTTGAACGCGGCACAAAGCATGGGATGAAGTAAAAATTTATTGATGTACATTCCAAATTCAAGACTGTTTCAATCGTCGACTTGGCTGGCCCGTTGAATTTGTAAAAAGGGTTAGCTCTTTTTGAATTAAACGCACGTGGCTAAACAACAATTCCTGGTTAGTTTTAATGTTGATGGTACAAAGACGTGGCGTCATGAAATTAAATTAAGGCGACGTTATACTGCAGAATAAACGGCACATCAAATCTGATTAGCACCAGTTGACACCCAAATGTGCCGTAGTGTTCTCAAATTATGCGTTTGTGACCACAAATCCTGTCGGAGCAGAACATTGCAAGATTTCAAATGGGTATTTTACACAGTTCAAAGATCTTTTCTCAACAAACCTATTTGTTATGTTCAGGAGATCAAAGGCGGACACGCGGATGCTGTTTATCAGTGTTGCCATCTGCGTCGGCTTCATGATCACATTTCTGCCAAGCGTCATCGTGAACCTTATCCCAAAGTAAGTCACCAGGGTGCTTACGCGTGTTTAATTATGCATTAAGTCACGTGCTTGAGCCGAGGCGTCACCGTCTATATGGTGAAAATACCTAAAAAGCTTTTGCGGGTTAAAAGTGGACAATTATTTTTGCACCCGGTTTTGCTTGCGATAATGACAATGATCCTGGTTTCTGGTATTCTCTGTAAAGTAGTAGACGTTTAAAACAAAACACCTTAAAGGCTTTTAACCGCATTTTTGTCCTACACTTATGTTTTGACTGTATAAACCACCCAACATCTTCTGGAAACGCATGTCTATTTTTATTTCCTTGGATTGACTGACGCTTATTAATTGAAGTGAAAACCATTTAAACTATAAATTTAAATAATTAGTTAACGTTTTTATTGCCGCGGCTATGTATGGTTCGTCTTTTTTTTAAAACGCACATTTAAAAGGTAAACAAACAGCTCGTTTTTCCACCTTCAGGACTATCAAAATTGATCCCCGTATCCACATGATGGCGTCCAACCTGACATGGTTCAATGCGTCCATCAATCCCATCATCTACGTCATCATGAACCGTCGCTTCCGCAAGGAATACATCCGCTTGGTGCGCATGCTGTTCGGACAAGTGAAGGGTAACTTCGTTCGGGACAGTTCCACCACCTCAATCAAAGAGAAGCCCAATCGCACTGGGAGCATGTCGGCGGCCGCCTCTAATAATCTGATTGTGAATCGAGTCGTTACTGAAAGCCCGGCGAAGAACGGGGCTGCGTTGTAGTTCTCTGGTTTCTAAGCTCCAATGACCATTGTGCAATGTCCGAAAATGGTCGGGATTGGCCGCTAAATTCCAACACTTTGGGCCCATCAATTTTGCGACTCGGAGATATTTCGGGCCACGCGACTATTTCATAGTAGCGTTGACTTTGCAATGAACAAGAAAACTTCTATACAACTTCACAAAGAATGAACGAAGTTGTATAGTATTGTAACCAATCACCCAACTGGTTTTGAGTTTGGCTGTTTGTTACAAAACTAATAAAAAAACTTAAACTACACCAAAAAGATAGTTCGTTGTCTAAACGACCGTAATTCAAATTAAGGGGTTGCTTATAAGGCTCTTTGAGCAAAAAAGGGCTTAAAACTGCAAAAGTCATGGTCACTGGATGTAAAACTTATTTTCGCGTTTGGAAAATGTCTTTAGTATCGCGTCACTTGACTCTCCATGTAATAACGACGCATTTTTAACTTCTAACAGTGTTTCAAATGTTAACAAGCGTTTCATGTTCTTATGTGGTGTCCGCAAGGTTACGGCGAAACGTTTATACATATGTTAAACTACACCTTTTCAGTTCAAATGACTGCAATTATCAGCAAAGTTCAACGAGTTCTCTTTTTCTGATTTTCAAAAACCGACGTTTTTTTGAAAGTCAAACCACTTTTGGGCGGTAACGTGTCTGACATCTTTTAACGAACAATTTATTCTGTGATGGGCGAATATCTTGTAAGTTAAAGCCAAACTCTTAAAATGATTATGTCGAACTCATTTAACGTGCAAACATTCCAACATTCCTGTAAAAGTTTGTGTCGTTTCTTCTTGACTCCTAACACTCATGAACTTCAACGTGTAAACTAGGCGACAATCATTATGTTTTAAATGTTCAGTCGTGTTCTTCTTTATTTCTAAAATGGTCCAAAAAACGCGTGTTTTTTCTCGTATGTATCTGTGACATCGAAGTTTTGTAGACTATACCTATACCACAACGGGTGTTTTTTCATGAAGATGTTTTAGCATTTTTTAGGTTTGGTGTTCTTTTACGCTGTACATTTTAATTCCAGTGTTTTCGACTTAACATTAATCTGCTATGGGTTCTGAACATTTTGAACAACGTTTCCGTTATTTTATACCTGCTGCTTCGCAATGTAAGTTGACACACTCAATGCGACATTACGACAACGTTTTTTGGGTATAATTGTTAAGAGTTTTACAATTTTGTTTAAAAAAACAAATTTCAAATGCATACAAACATAATTTTCATTGCTAGATCTAAAACGAACACAACTTGGAGAATTTTTGGTACTTTTTTGCAAGGCTTTGAAAAAAATTACACGTTTTATGCTTGTGCAATGGTGTTTTCAATTTCTTCAGACCGTTTCCTCTACTCCCTGTATTTCTGCATTGCGTTACCGTGACCATCAATTACACTTTGTATTTGCGGATTTAATTTTATTAACGCGACGGAAGAGTCGCTAGAGACGAAAGAAGTAATCAATCGATGAGTGACGTCACGTTTTCTGGAAACTTTTCCGCGTTCCACGTCAGACGTCCCTTTGAGTGCATTGTTGTGTCGCCAGTGCCTGTACAAATACATTACCGCTGTAAAGCGACTCAAAAACGTAAAGTTGTATTATGGGTTAAAATATAGTACTGAAAGATGCGGATGCATTTTTACTGTGAATACAATCAGAGAGTTTTGTGCGTCAATAAGATTGTTTCTATCTCCGTTGGTTGTCTGTGGAAGAATTTGCCATCGCAGCAAAAAATTTATAAGGCACAGATCGGTAGCGCCCTCTAGCAGTGGCCGGAATGGTGTTGTTTTTTGAACGTATTATTGGGGTGCCCTGTGGACGGAAGTTTTGATGGTGTTTATTGTTTGTACGGTTGCCACGCCAAATTTTAACAACGTTATTTCCCCGCAGTAATCGATGCCAAAAATCCCGTATGATGCAGGACCCTTAATGAATTTCATAATATCGAAATCGATAATCTTTTCGCGCATCTGGCTTCCGTAAACAGGCGTTTTCGCCCAAACGGAAAATAGATTAACACCGGTAATTTATACGCGCGCCGCTGCCTTGTCATTACCTGTGTGTGTTAGCCCAGTCAGCAATGATCCCAGTTCCAGTAAATGATTAACACACACCAAAGCCAAATAGCTTTTGTGCACACAGCGCTCCGGCAACGGAAAGCAATATGGACCTTACATTTTGGAAATGAACTGCCTGGCTAATTTACTGGTGGTTGTTTGTTTCGAAAGCCCACTGCTTCCATAGACATTACACTTCGGTTGGGAATTGAATTTGAAGATGTTATGTCTTTGGAGCAACAGATTATCGAATTGGTCCTTAATCTGGGAGACTGCCAATATTTCTCGACCTAAGTGGTTTCAGTACCTCCACCACTTGAACAATCGCTTTCCTCATGGTTGTTGCGGAGCTATTTACCTAAATTTTCGGATTCTTAATCATTTTGGGGTCTCTTGCAACGGCTGAAAGCCTTTTAACTATGTATTGCGGCTCGCCCAAACTCCTTGTAACGTAATCATCGCGCTAGTTAAGGTATTTCACTGTCTTTAGTTAAACTTTGCTGCACATGTGACTGAAGCATTCTCCGCTACTTCATCCGGAAAGATCTGCCGCCTACTTTATCCACCACATGGATAACTGTAAAGAACCTGCCTCCGACCTTACAATTTAATAGGCACGCCTAGCGACACGTGCAGTCCTTCACACAGGCAAGTGTTACAGCTTGCACGGGACCCCGGGCATATAAAAAGGCCTGTAAGGTCAGACGATGTGTTCCGTGTACCTGTGCCCGTATTGACACAATCTTATCTTGGGAGACGCGCCTGGAGCTCTGCAAACGTGTGCGTCGATAGCAAGCAAACAAAGGCCCAGACGTTCAAGGCAGTTGTTTTTTCGACGGAAAATTTCGCGTATTGCCCAAGCAGGTAATGTATAGGGACGACCGTTGTTCTTCCGCGCGCCGGAGTGACAATGTTTGCAGTTCGATAAGAGCCGGAGTCTGCCGCCGAGCGATCCTCCGGGACCTGAGGCCAAACGGGTGTCATTAACTATACCAGGAAGTAACATAAAAACTCTGTGTACCGTCACGCAGTAAACCACCCTGGTTAGGTAACAGCAACGCCACCTCAAAGTGTCAATGTCAAATCAACTCATTTATTACCACCTTATGTCTAACCATACTATTGAGATTTCTTTCCGATTATTATTTACCCAACGGCAGATCCAAATTCAAGCTGACCACCACGTTATAGTGCTATATAAAAATTCAAAGCGTTGGCGTATGGCTATAGAAGCTCCTTAACGGCAAAACGATTTTTAAGCTTTTACGTTCTGGGGGCATTACGAGCCCCAAACGTCTGTGTATTTAGCACACGCACCAGGTATGCACACACCGCGCCATGAAGATCATAAACAGTGTTGGTCACGTCCGCAACGCTGCCTTAGATCCGACGAGACGGCCGTCTTTGTCCGGGACGACAAAGCGGCCACGCCAACGCACACAGGTACGCAATCGGTGTTTCTTTTTATCCGTAGATTGTAGTTGGCAGTCATGACCGCTAAGCCAACTTGGCCAAACCCGAGTCAACTTTGACATTTTGGTCTAACTGGTGACTGTGTTACATGTTCCAGATGCCGCGCTTTTTTTATTTTTCATTGTGATGAAGCATGCCGCTGGGTTCAAAGTCCATCTTGATGAAATGTGGGGGTCTTAAGCTGGCCACAATTAAGTCCTTAATATTGTTCAAACAATTAATTAACTTGAACCGGGCACAAGTAAGTCTAATTTGATCACCGCATGATGAAAGAAATCTTGCCAATCAATTGAGGCAAAATGTTGTAGGCAATGCCTAATTGACGTTAAAACCGGACCCCAACCATGAAATAGGCTTACAAATCACCTGACCAAAAATCGGGTCGCCAATGCCCCTGAAAGTTAAAATCGGACGAAAACATATGAAACCAACCGGACTACGTGGGGGGAGGCATATGCGTACAGCAGCCTGTAGAAACAAGCACACAGCAGATGGTGTCGCTCAGACCGAAGTTGATGCAGCTGTTAAACATCTTCGCTTCTCTCACGTTCCGAGGCAAAGGGCGGTGTGAACCCGAGGGCTGCGTTTGTACAGGAAAGGCGAAAATGGTTTATTTTAGACGAGCGAGCGACGGATTTAGACAGGCAACACACAGTGGGCTGGGAAGAAAGCATGGAATACTGACAGGTGCGTTTGCTGATAGGACGGATTGGGTGGGATGACGTCAAGCAACACGAGAAATCTCCGGCGACACCTTGTGGTGCAGAAAGGCAAAATAGTTGGGTAAAATGTATGGCTTTACCAATGATATATGCAGGATAATTATGAAATTAACGGGTGTGGCATTACACCAATGGGTGACGCACTTAAGTGTGGCGGTTAAAATGCTTTCTAGAAGTGTGTTACAAAACAAAAGACACCATTATTGAAATTGAAATTGGCCACAGCAAAGTGTTTAAGCATTGTATTCCAGTTTTATTGTAGAGAGTTTTACTGTAACCTATATGTAATGACGAGGTGTGATAGTGCTTTCAACGACAGAGCTGGTGTGAATAAAGATCAGCAAATATATACACACATTGCTTGCTGTTATTTTAAATTGAGATGGAGGGTGGCAAAATTCACAGTGCAAATTAATTATCATACAACGAAACTTGCAATAAAGGATAAAAATCTACAAAAACTAGTTACATTCGACCCAACACGCACAGCACAACATAAAATCACGCCTTGATGCTTTCGGGGCTGGTCGGAGGTATTGTGACGTCAGAAGGGGTGATTTCTAGTGCGGCGCGAAGCATTGGGGTCTGCACAGGCCAGCGAGGTCGGGTCACGGTCAAATCAGGTTTGGTTCCATCGACGATTTGCTCCCTGGCGTCCATTTCATGTATAGGTTTTTTCTCACCAGTGACACAAAGGAGTTTAACCTCCAGAGGACCAAGATGGAGATATTCCTGCAGGTCAAAGTTTGTGTGCTGAGATAGTGAAGCTTTGCTGTTTGTTTTATTATAGGTTAGAGGCTTTTTAATATAAGGTAGTTGTATTGTCAGCTTGTAATTTGAACGACCGACCCTGGGAATGCAAGGTGTTGTACCTTTTACAAAAGTCTCTATGCAGATGCTGTTGTAAAATTAATTCCAAAAGCCCAGATTTCGATTGTAACAAATGACTGATAAAAGGGCTGCACTGATCAAAACTTATGGTGCATAAATTCTGCACAAATTTGTATTTGAAAGAGATGACTTAATTTCAATTTCAAGTTTTCAGCATTAGAAAAACAAAAAACCAAACCAGACATGTCAACTCATCACTTTGCCAGTACAAAGTAGTTGGAATAACCAGTAGTTCAGGTTGGCAACAATTTACAAGGTATCATATCAAAACATGATTTTACAGCTCTTACCATATCTTTTTCCAAATCATAAGCTTCCTCATCTTGATCCTCGTCTTCATCCAACTCTGTCTGTGCTGGCATGATGGAAAATACTTTGTCCTCCACTGCTGCTTGCATAGCGCTTCTGGGGCGATCTTCAATTGCTAAAGATTGGCAGCTCAATAAAGTTAGCAAAACTGCTGTATTTTTAACAGGGCTTTATCGTGCTTGATGCTTTTTAAATAGCTTTAGCACAACTTACTTTTGATCCTGATTGGTAACACTTTTAAAGGGACAGCCAAAGCTACTGAAAGTGGTTTACAAATTTCAAGTGCAACGGGAGTTAAGCAATGTTCAGTAAATTATAAACAACAAGAGTGTTAAGGTTTAGGACTGACATTGTCTTCAATGAAAACGTACTGCAGTAAAGTAGTTTTTCTTGATGCATGGGATAAAATTGTGTAATTTGTGTGGACATGAAAATCAAAAGCTTGCTAACATTTGAAATCAGTAAATTTACTAGGATAGTAATGCTATCACAACATTATGCAACAATGGAAAAATTGCATTGGATTAAAATACACACTGATTAAAGTTGCATTGCATTCAATATCGCACGATCAGTACCCTTTTGGACAGGAGTATATGAATCCGGAGTACTACCACCATCTTTGTACACAGACATTTGCTTCATATCCATGTCTGCCATATTTTCATCCACTAGAGCGTCGTTTTCAACAAACTGGGTCATATAAAAGTTTCTGGAAAATGTCAGGCTCTACATTAGGAGACAAAAAGCTAATATGACATATAAAGGAAAGGTTGTAACCTTGAAATTTTAAGGTCTTCCTGTCGACAGTCTAGCAACTCGCTGATAATTTCCAAGTTTTCACGTTCAAGGTCTTCTAATTTTTCACGAAGGTGTTGTTCTTGTGCTCTAGTGTGAAGCAAAAACTAAGGATTACTGTTTAAACAAAAATATGTCAATAATGCTGTTAGTAGTTAATAATGTAAGAAACAATAAGGTATCATGTAACTATATCTTTTAGTACAGCCATACATATTAATTACATGAAAATTTTGATTTAAAATATTCACCTAAATCAAAAACATGTGAGGTTTGGCCAATAATGTGTAGTCAAACTCTTTGCGGTGACAATTTAAAAGGATCATACAAATTTTAATGAAAATGAAGAAAAATGAAAAGCAAACCAATTACAAAAAACGTTTCATTTTTGCTCACAAACTACCAAAAAATACTACAGATAAAACTATTTGTAAATAGAAACAACCCTATTGCATGCTAGATCCATGCTTAACAGGCAATTCTAAGCACATGTGGTTTATCAAATGTTGTTTAGACACAAGTAAATATTCAGAAATAGTCACAAACCTGTGAATCTCAGCCTCATTTTTAAGCCATTCATTTTCATGAACTTCTTGTACACTTATGGGATCAAGTTTTCCCATGGCTTTCTCAGATGCTAAATGTTTTTGTTCGGCCATACATCTGTCCATGTGAGATTTGACTTCCATTTTTGCAGCATCAAGTTGCTTCTTCAAATGAGCTGAGACACCAGTGAAGCAGTAGCAATTATATAGGATAAATATTAAACAGTAAACCAAACTAAAAATGGAGATTTTAAGCAGCACCAATATTTTTTACAGTATTCCATAAGTTTTACAATACCCTACCTAAAATATATATTTTTTAAGTTGGACCTAAACACCTCCAGCATCTAAATAAAACTTTTTTTTGTAAACAATCTATTTAAATGCAAAAGTAATGCTTTTAAAAGCATTTGTGCAACAGCACTCTTTCATCTTAAGTTTTTGAAGCATCCATTTGCAAAGGCCAAAAGTGACATTTTACAACAAAAACATAAGGTACACAAAAGTGTTCTGTCGAGCCAAGATCTGAGCATCTCATGGTAGTAATCAGTGACAACATCACACATTTGTGATGTAACAATGTATTAGTTGACCAATCATTCTAAAAAAATTAAATTGCATCCCACTTTTTTTTAAACTTTAAATGTGGCAGCATCTCTATAACAGTAAATAAAGGTTTATAGCACTATGTGACTGTTCAATCAGTTTCATTATACACACTAGCTGACGATAGGCATAGCTTACCACACATGTCATCAAAGTTGTTCTGCATGTCCTCCAACTCAAAATCAAGCAAATGAATCTACAAAATAAATTAAATGATTGTTTTACAAAAATCTTGGAAATTCATGAAATTTAGTTTTTTTATTATGTTATTTTGCACCTGAGTTTTGTGTTCATCTGCCCCTACTTCCCTGTAACTGGTCCAGAAATCCACTTCTGAACGTAGCTTGGCATAATCCTGGTCAGTTCTGGCAATTTTAATTCTCAGTTCTGTGGGAAAAGAGTCAGAGGTATTAAGCTTTGATAAGATAAAGCAGCATGTTCAGTCATTCTTCTCTTGTAAGTTTAAAAAATTGTTAATGTTATATATACTCGAAATTTGTTTGCATTATTTTTGATTTTGTGTTTAATAAGGCGGTAAAGGCGGTATAAAAGTATCACATTAAATGTTTGCTGTAGTTAAAACAAATGCAGCGATACTCATAAAATATGCAGCCAGACCTAAAAACTCACTGAACCAATAATGTTCGCCAAATACAAACAAACAAATTTCACCATCAAGTGATTCTTCCTCCATCCTTCCAGCATCCCATTTTTCTTTCAGTGCCTGTTCCACATGTTCACTGTTGTAAACTTCCTTCTGTTCCAACTCCTGCTCTTGTTCCTTTGCTTGTCGCAGCAAGGTCTTGATGTGAATAAACTGCTCATCTTTTAACCTGGCATTCTGTAAGGGTGCATGACACAATGTTAGCAGTCAAGTTGGCTTTGTTTCAAAAAATATTTTCGACTATTTTTCATTAACTTGGAATATAGCACAAACATAGCTATTGTCCTTTAATTGTCTAATTAGTACTAAACTGGTTTATTAATGAAATGTAAACATTTATTGACATTGTATTACAATATTCCTTTTTTTGTTTTATATCAAAGTAATCATTCAACCGCTTTGCATATCATACAAATATCTTTAGGCCATATTATAAAAACCTTTGCAGATGATCTGAACAATTAGTAGATTCATGAATATTTACCCTTTCTTGGTATCGCTTGTTCTTCTCTTTGAGGCCTTTGATTTCAAACTGAAGTTCTTCGGAAGTTTTCTCTTTCACTTGGATTCTGCAAGTCAAAGTGTGAGTGCTCAGTGAAAAATTCAAACCACATTGCAATATGTAAAATATATTTATCAGACTGTGCACAATTGCACAGTGCAAGATAAAAGTGAATTAGACAGTGGTTTGTGTATCATTAAAATGTCAGGGTGTTTTATGCTGTTAAGTTTATCATAAAGATACACATAAGAAATTATGACACTTGCTAAAACATAAATATTTACAAAACTGGTCAAATTCTTTGCTGCCCAAAAAACTGGTACAGCTGTTTATTGTAGCAGTGATTATATTGCAGCATCCAGCCTAAAATTGGTATTATGGGGTTTTAACTCTGTCAAGTAGGCTGTAAGAGGGCACTTCAGTTACCAGTGCCACTCGCAACAGAACTTACTGAAAAGCCATTATTGCTTCTTTCAGTGACATCTCATCCTCCCTTTTCCCACTCTTCTTCTTTGCTTTGCCTCCCCCCTTCCCCTTTTTCTTGCCCTTTTTAGCCATTTAAACCTAAATTGTAGTAACCTGCATTGCCAAGCAGCAATTTAAAGAAAACAAAAATAACTCCAGTAGGTGAGGGTAACATGGTGAAATGGAAATTTTAAAAATGTTTAGCTTGTGCAAATACTTTGAACAAATTATCCAAGTTACTGCAATTGTGATAGCTCAAACATGAAACCTCAGTGTCATTTGTTTAAACCTACAAAATTTGAATAACTAACACCTTTAAAAACAATGAAACTGCTACATCTAAGACAGAAGTTATATTTTGGCCATCACTTAGTCTATATTCAGTCCACAAAACATTAAAATTCATCAATTTCACTTCACTCATGTAATGAATTTCATAACATGTTACAAACTATCAAAACAATTTTAACAAAAAAACCCCAGTTTAGCTCACATCAGGGTCTTTTGAATTGTTTTTCATTACAATATGTCGAGGTCGAAATGGTGGTGGCTTAAAATTTAAATTCACTTTTTTAGCCAGTGTAGTTGATTCATTAACATCTCTTTTGCTGAATTCATTTAAATCCTTGTTCATAACTGTGACAACTTTTTGATGAAAATACCCTGTTCGAGTTTTTAGGCGGGATGCCTTTTTAACAATGACTTTGGAACTGTCCTGGAGATTTATAAGTTCAACATCTTTGTTTTCTGGGACACAAAGTAAACTTTTGCTCTCCTCTTCAGCAAATGTGTTTCTTTGGTACGGATAAGATGGAGGTGGAGGTGGGGGCAAAAATAAAGGAATGCCCAGGTTGTTACAGGGAATTGGGTTGTGCGGATTTTGTTCAACAACAGGATAATTCACCATGATACTAGATGATTGATTGTTTTGGGCAGTGGTATTTGGTTGAGATAAATCTTCTGTTGATACTGGATTGTTCACTTTCTTTTTAGGTACTTCAACATTTGTGATGTTTGCGGTTTGACTGTTATTGGATTTTCTTGTCGCATGGCTGTTTTTGCCTTTGTTGACTCTTTTGGATTCCTTTTCTAGTACCTTTGTGCGAAGAGTCACAGATTGCCTCCGATATATAATTTTTTCTCTTACGTCAGACACAGTTTCATACTCTGGAGCATAAAACACATGCAACATGCCCCCATAGAAGTATTTCTCATCAGCATATTTTTTTGCAGTTTTTGCAGCTTGTATATCTTGAAATTCAATCAAATAGGTTTTGACGAATTCCTCTTGAGGATAGTCTGGTAATTCTCTGGCATGTTTTAAGGTTCCAAAGTCAGAAAACAACTTGATCAAATCACTTTCCAATGCTGGACTTG
This sequence comes from Phallusia fumigata, assembly GCA_008931825.1. Lineage (NCBI taxonomy): Eukaryota > Metazoa > Chordata > Ascidiacea > Phlebobranchia > Ascidiidae > Phallusia > Phallusia fumigata. The sequence goes on from QXVZ01006765.1 coordinate 163,491, forward strand.
GAACCTCAGTGACAATTAAATACTTTGATTCGGTATTGACAGTGAATACCCGCACAGACGTTTTACGCTTTCCTTTTCGGTAGCTGGGTCTTGTCTCACAGTATTCCCTTTTAATGTGATGACCAGGTACATCTTCTTCCATTTTTTAAGAAGATATTCTCTACTACATTTGCATTAATAGTCACACAATATTTTATAACCTCTTGAAGCTTTGATAATTACTTTGTAAACAGACAAGTTAAAAATGATCGAATCACAAGTTCGCATTTTCATGAACAAACTAAAAAAACCCGTTTTTGAAATAGATTTGATCACAATAAATAGTCAACATGATTCACAAAACAACGAAATTAAAAATCCAATCGGAAATAGTTTTGGGCCCTGCTTTTACATTTTCTTTAGCGCCACCTACTGGCGGTAACTAGGTACAGAACCGGTGTTTCCCCGAAACTGCATTTGAAAAAAATCAATTTCGTGACTCGTGTGCCTGCAATTATTAAGTGCTACCTTTATGTTGTTGGTTTCATTATCAAAAAAATATCAGCTGTTTACGTTTTTCTTCGCAAATGTTTTCACCCAACAGTTTGCAGTATTTGGTGTCATACAAAAATGGGGCTAAAGTATTTATTTTATTTTATATGATAACACACCTAAAGTTTGCCGCCTTTTTTTAGCTGTGAGGTTAGTTTGTGTTAGGAAGCTTTTTTGCACTCTCCAACGGATTTAGTGTTTCAAACCAACATTTAATGGGGGTAAGGTTGTATTTTTAAAATCTTTATGTGGCAGCAAAAAAAACTTGATTTAATTGTAAAAAGGAACAAGATCACGTATGAGAGAAATAAAGCAGAAAAGGTAAGTACTAAAATGCAAGTGTTGTTCTGGACAACCACCTTAAACACAACGTTTTTCACTTGAAATTGAAACAGTTTTGCAGGATGTTGCTATATAATCAGAGCGTTGGCTGGTGAAGGAATCAATGTTATAAATGCATTTTTTGTTTGCATGACATTGGAGTCAGCCCACACAGAGTTGGAGACACTTTTGTTTTTGATTCTTAACAATTCTATAATCTGTAACGTGGAGGTTTTATGGATCTCGGAGGAATTGTCATTTAAAAAAACGAAACAAGGTATTTTGTTGGTTTAATCATCTTGTTTGTTGTATAAATGTAACTGTGACGACTAGTATTTTAGCACACAAAACATTTTAATTGTATTTTCATGAACTACAGTAAATCATGCTATAGAAGAACTAGGTAAACAACTTCAGTTTGTACAAAAAGTCAAAACTTGGCAGTAGAAGGGTAATCAACACAAAAACTTCTGCTTCAGAGAATCACAGCATTAGGAAATCGCATGTAGTTCTTAAACACAAGAAACGGCTGAAGACTTTCCAAATTTACCCCCAAAATTCAGACAAAGGCTCACAATGATTTGACGAGAAACACAACTAGTCTTAAATTTCACACTATTACTCTTGAGACATCAGAGCAACTTTTTCGTTTGGCTCTGCAAAGCTCGATGGGTAAGCTTTTCCTTCGGGACTTCTTTCCGGAGACATGATTGGTCGAGGCAGAGGACGTTCCCTGTCATCTTTTCGATAATCAGAAAATCGCGATTCGGGAAGAGAAACTCCTTCTTTTGCCCGTGATGCGCACAAAAGTTGCAGCGGCAAAGCATACCTTGACTCAAACTCGTGGGATCCAAAAGACGGTGACAATTTTGTAAAATAGTTGCCACCGTGTGGCGCTAACGATTCGGCAAGTGCGTTTTTAAGGACGCCAGCATTGGGGGCAGCGAACATCGACTCCCGCGAGCTGGAAAGCATTCCTGATAGAAATGGGATTGAGAACGCACTGGATGGGGATGGAAATTTCGTTGAAGGTTGTCCGCTTGGGGGCGACGTGGATCTTTTTGGTGAATGGTCATCGTGAGTTGGATGCTCGTTTAGGATTGGCTTGACGGGAGTAAACTTGGCTGACATGGTTGGGCCTGTAAACAGATTTACTTGATAAGGTTGGTTAGTGGTTTTAGAAACTTTGCTACTGTTTCATATTTCTTCCCGGGTGTACGCGTTGTCCCTAATTGCCAAAAATTTAACCCTGTTGTTCGGCCTTTTTAGTCATATTTGATGACTTACCTAGAGTGGTGGAGTGGCTGCAGTTTTCTAGCTCCCTCTCGTGGTTAGATGCCTCAACTTTCTCTTGTCTCCGCCATTTTGCTCGCCGGTTCTGGAACCAGACCTGTGTGGTACAAATAGCAAAGTTGTTAACACACGGGTTAACTCAGTCCGGTTTTAAAGAAAACTGCTTCTCGTGCCCGATATTTTTCTGTAATATAATGGTAGACAAATTGATGACAAAAACGACATCTTTTTATTTCTAACGTTTCGGTAAAATCTAATCCCGCTATCAGTGCTGAAGAAAGATTATGATCAGTTCCGTGTGTTGCGTGCATGTCGCAATTTGGCAAGCACTGGTATAAATTTAGCTTTTACACACTTGTCAGTTGCAACGTCGTCATTCTCCACCTAACTAAATGAAAACCTTTGGCCCTTAAAGTGACTTTTCACCCAATTAGGTAAAAAGCATCTCTGGCCAACAGTTTGTTTTTATTTTGGGAAAAGTAATTTCGCCAATCTAAATAGAAAATCTATTGGCCACTCTAAAAACAGCCTTATTTGCATGTGTGGTAAAAAGGTCGCCACTGATTATACTGTGGGACTTTTAGGTGATAAAAAACCCATTCGATACACTTTATTCTCTAATCTGTTCCATCTGCGAAAAATCAAGATGCAAAATCTGATTGAAGGCCCTGACAGGTGACGGTAATTCATTATTCAAGATCTTTCAGCTCGCTTCCACAATAAAACGCTCACTTTCTGTCAAGAAGTATCTCTCGGCGATTTACAAGTTTACAGATTGGGACGCATTGTGGTCGCGTTTTTGGCACCTCTGCTTAACTGTTCACCCCGATTAAATCGGGCGCCCCTATGATTGCGCGGCGACAGACCGCAAAATGAATTAATGATAAGCATTTGTAGCATTGCCTGATGGGAGAAGTTGCGAAAAAGCACCCGCGTTTAATTACCTGCCCTAGGGATCTTTTTTTTCGGTTTATTATTTGTCATGAATTATCCATACGTAGTTTAGCAACATTGGGTCGGGGACAGGCTTCAATCCCATCCAGCAATGGCCGTGACTTGCAGATGGCTGATTTTTACAACTCGTCGTTAATTATGCATTTCAAATTACGGCCTCCTTGTGCTTTGTTGCCATCGCTGAGTGCGCAATTGGCCGGCTGGGGATTGAACAAAAGTCTGCAGTCAATCACGTTATGTCAAGTGGGCCCTGATTCATTAGCATTATGTTGTGCATTTTTAGCACCAAGAGATTATCTTTACTTCGACGCAAAATCATCCTTTGCATTCTTTTGCAATGAAAATTATTTTAGCACGGAAAACATTACGGGTCAGAAAACAATTTTTTGCTTTCTCCGCGCTAAGTCGCTAAATCTCTCCAAATGAATGGAATCAACGAGGCAGACGTTAAAGCTGTTCGTTTTAAAATCAATTACAAAACTATTTGTATGTTGTCATTTTTTTGTTGTTTGGTAAAACTCGCGGGATTTAAAATCGAACTGAGTGTGTTTTTAAAAGTAAAAACTTAAAATAAAACTTAAAAACTAGTCGCCTTACTGCTAGGTATTCGCCCAACACACTACTGATCATGAGTGTAAGTATTCGCTGCGTATAAGTGCTGGCCACTAATCGTTTAACGGATTAAGGTTATTCAGCCAACTGGCGATATGTGGTCAATTGCCAGTCCGGATTTACATATTAATTGCACCATATGTCATACCCCGATTGTACAAAATGTTGTTGTAAAAGAGACGATTTCTTCTTAATTTATCAAGTGACTGTATAACAATATTTATTAAAAAATAACACAAACAAATCAATTAAGGCGCTTGTTTTGAACTGGGGCATGTCATAGTTATTTGTTTTCTAAAGATGTTGATTAATAAAACTGCGATTCAAGTTTAACCTTTTTGAAACTTATAAGCGAGTCTAACCAGTTAAAGCGGGTTCATCATGACTATAAAACTTTAAAAATCCAATATTTCTAGGCACATAGCGGGTTATACAACCTATCAAATGAGAACTAAAAGCGGTCAGATGTTTTTTTTATTAATTAGTGTACAATTTTCTCACCTGAACTCTAACTTCGGGTAAATTAATTTTGGTCGCCAACTCTTCGCGACTGTACACGTCCGGATAATGTGATCTCTCAAATGCGCGTTCAAGTTCGTGGAGTTGAAAGGTCGTGAAGGTCGTTCTGTTCCGACGCAATTTCTTTTTGTTGTCAGAGTCAGACAAGGTCGGCGACTTTTCTGTAAACCAAAGTCGGGTTGCTCGCATTTCGCACAAAATTATTGAAAGTTAAATGTTATTTTTTACGTTTTATGCAACAAATGTTCACTCGTTTCCAAAATTATTCTCAGATTTATTTATTTTGGTAACAATAATAAATCACTTGTAATGTTAAAATTTTGTAGGACTCTAATTTGACAGACCAACCTGCCGGCGATCGGTCAAATGTCTCGTTATTTCGTTGACTTATTTCGTGTCTGTGATTAGCAGCTTGCTGTCCGCTGTTCCAGAATCCTTGTTCTGCAGGGGAAAAACAAATCGATACTAACAATGAGAAAAATGACATAACCGCCTGTCCTTACGCCAATGTGTTTTAAATTATTTCGTCAACATTCTTTACGTATCGACTGTGTCTATTTTCACCTTGCGAAAGAGCTTTTTTGTGCGCGATTCTGTCGTACATTTCCTGTTTTTCACATGTCGTGGAACCGCTGCACCGGCGATTTGGAACCCCTTCGTTCCAACGGTTGTGTGGCTTGGCCTTGAAACTATCAATATCGGGTTTTGTCTTTTCTGATTCACGTAGATAGCGATCCAGGAAGGCAGAACGTCTGTCTTTTGCTTCATCTGGGCCGTTTCGTCCCTTTTCAGCAAGAAACGAATACATGGCAAGCATGTTATTATTACTGTTGTTGTCGCTTTTACTTGGGATGTTCGACTTGAAAATCGGCTCGCCCGCCACTTGCGCTGTGTCCAAGTCGTCGTTGGAAACGTCGATTTCGTCATCACTGCTCCCAACGTCATCATCGTCGTCAAGGTAACGCTCGCGTGGCGTCATCGGTCGCTCAGCTGCGTTTTTTTGCTGAAGCATCATCATGGCTGGTGGGAACATCCACTTTATCGGATTTGGCAAACCGCTGCTTTCAAGAGCCTTTGCGTACATTTGTTGTATAGCGGAGGTGGCGCTTGAATCCATTGCCCTCATCGGGTCGCTGTGTAACAGAGCAGCAAGAAGTAGATCTCGTTCCATGTTGTCAACACTTTTAGAGTCACGTGTAGAACCGGTAAACTCCGAAGTTGTTGTTTTTGCTTCCTGCGTGGTTTTGGGCCTTCGTGGCGATACTGCGTCGTTTTTACTGTCGATCCGCATTTTTTTCTTTGGATTCCCTCTCACTTCCGCCGATGTCGCCTCCAGTGCTTCACGTTTTCCATCACAGCCGTCCGGATTCGGTACAGACTTCATCGAATTTCCGTTTTCCGATCCTATATTGGCCTGGCCAAATGGCAAAAAGAAACTTTCCTCTGCCGGTTTTCTGTCTGCCGACGCTGCCAGCGTAAAGGGTGATATTTCATCGGAATTTTTTGACGATGGTAGCAACAGCTTCGTTGGATCTTCATTACTTTTAAAATGCACCAACGGGTTGACAGCCTCACGGTTTGATTCAGAAACAGTGGGCGAACTTCTGATGTTGCAAGCCTTGTACTGTGTTTCTTTCTCAGCATTGTGTTTAGGTTCTCCCTCGATAGCCTTTTCCGAGCTATCTGTTTTATTGACTTGGTAAGTTGTGTTACTGTCCGGTTGCGGCTTGTCGCTCGAATGCTCACGCAAACGTCGCGAAACCTCGCTTTTGAAACTCACTTGATCCTCTTTCGAGTTTCGTCGCTTCGTGCTCGCTTGTTCATTTGAAAATCTTTCCTGTCTTGCACCAATACCCGCGAAGTGCATAGCGTTTTGATGCTGCTGCAAAATCGAGTCTTGTAACTCGTGCGAGTTGTACCCGTACAATGACGAGTACATCTGTTCCAAGTAACCGCCCAGGACCTCCCGTACCGCGGGTTGTGGATAATGACCAAACAATCCGGGCTTCAGTTCTGTTCCGTCATGCTTGATCTTGTTGGTGCCTGCGTTGAACATCATAGCTGCATATTGCCTTTGCATCAACGCGGCATTGTTGAAAGCACTACCAGGCATAGTAAACTTTCCATCTTGACCACTCTTGCCGTCTTCGTATTGATACTGTGCGTTCATCGTCGGAGGCTGTTCGGAAGGTTCTGAGAGTTTTCGTTTCGGCGGCGACGCGTTTGTCGTTGTTACATCATAATTGGGCGACGTCGTCTCGGCGCCGTTCGAATCCATTTTGGGGCTTCGCAATAAAGCCTTGCGTGACGCTAGCAAATCTTGACACAATAACTAACTTAAGCCAATCGCTGCGAAAAGCAAAACATCAAAGTCAAGGTGAAGTAGGTAAACTTTTCTTTATCGGACTTTACAAATGTGGGAATTAAAGCTGTGATGCAGTGGACCAGACCAGCCAACGGTTACAGATTAGTATTTTTAAATTTATGTTTGCCCTTTTTTTTGAAAAAAAAAACAACACACGCAAAGAATCGATCACCTTTTTTGCGGAAAATAAAACATTTGTGAAAATCAATGTCAGCATATTTGTTTTTATTCTCCGAACCTATTTACAAATTTGCGCACTATAGACTGCTTTTTCAGATGAGAATCTATTTTAAAACTCGTTAAAAAAGTAAAACATCTGGTTGGATAATGATTATTAACCAGATTGTGCACAGCACTAACTTCTTTGTGAACAAAGTTAAAAAGATAAGTAACAAAGCTTGGCTGCGAATTCCACGTTTCAAAGAGTACGTTCTGCAACCGTTGTTCCAATCCACCTCAACGTGTGAAAAGTCAATTGTTTGGGGTTTAATTCTGTACAATCCCGCCGCTCAAATTATCCTTATGAATTATTAATTACTGTCCACTGTGCCTCCTTGCCTCGACACCGATACACCGCTTTACGAGTCCACCCTTAATTAAAGTTGACTTACTAGCTCCTTGCACGCAAGTCCCAAAGACTGCCAATGCAGGAAACTCGACATTTTGAGTGTTTGCTGCTGCTATTTGGATGTGACGTTTTCTGTCTCCACGTTGGGAAACAAAGGAAACTAATTCATGTCGTTTTTACATGGGCAGTTTGAATACCGCTTTGTCCCAGAATTCTGGCCAAAATTAAGCGTAGGTGAAAGCCCCGCCATAAATGATTTAGGAATAAAAACTACTCATACCTAAACGCCATGGGGTCAAATGTACAAAGTCTTACCGTCATCAACCCTCTTTACCTTATTTTATGCAATTCTGGCTTTCCATTTATACATAACGGAATCTTATGCATTTCTTTGGATCGAACTTCACATACTATTTAATATACTTTGTCCTTTGCCTCATGCGTCATCAACTGCATTTGACCTTCGATCACCTTGTCAGTTATTAATTCATCTTAACCGCGTTTTCTCTCGTGGTGCGACCGTCCATCGCACTTGCTGGTGCAGACTGACGACATGAATCCTGCTGTAGCCGCATTTTTTATGCAACGCCACCAACGATGTTGGCACAGGCCACAACTGACGGACAGTGTTCACCTCGTCTCGTTAGTCGCTTGCAAAGTTTAATCGCCAAATTACGCGCGCTGTTTTCTGCCAGCGAATCGATTCTGAGGAGCTTAAGGCAGCGGCGATTAACTGAGCTCACAAGCGGTTTTGACAGGCTCCTGTTGCTGCCGTATCGCGATGTATTAAACTGCGGACTTGTGTGCGACAGAGCGAATGGCTTTTAATTTCTTAATGCCTGGTAACGCCACTCGAAAAGCCGTTGCCTCGCATGGCGAAACCCTTTAATTCGAATTACGGCATTAGTGCGGGTGGCCGGGCGCTAGGACGCTGAAAATTATTTTAATTGCATTTTGTCTTTGCCGCTTCGATGGCCTCTTAAACATATGGCACAGCGAAAATATGATTAAGCCTTGCGTCAGGGCCAAATGTGTTCTCATGCCAAAGCCGGATTGCGAAATGTGATTAACAATCAATTTGTAGTTCTTTTACTCGACTGGCTTGTTGAAACGTTTACTTACGCTTGACCTCCTCAACCTTCAGTTCACCAATAAATGCTAAAAAATCCAAACTGAATTATTTGCATGTATTAGATATTTTTGTCCCCCCAATCCTATGACACTAAAGACAACGTATGTTTTGGATTGCGGCTTATTTTTTAAGCTTTTAAATTTTATTTTGTTTTTTACTCCTTTTCTGCAGTGGTTGGGGGATTATTTTTTTAAAAAAGTAGCAAGAGATTTTGATATTCGGTGTTTGGTCCATGTTGTGTTACCGTATATAATAAGTTACATTATAGCCCAATAACTATTTTCAAATGACAATCGCTTTTCAGTGTGTGCTGTAAATACACTGCTGTAATCGGTTAAGGAACTGCTTGTTAAGAATTTGGATTTTGGCCAACATTTTTGCGGCAACTCTACAAGTTTGGCAACTTATCGTAGTTAAAAATTGTCACCCAATGCCTGAATCTCGATGGTAAACGTATAATTGGAGAGTCGAAAATGTACCGTTGGGTTATACTTTTCAAAACTGTTCTTGTTGTAGAGGCTTTTACTTTTTGTCGGTGTTTACCACAAATGTTTGGAAGCTGTAAAAAGCTCTTACTTGGCCTGACAGCCTAATTTACAATAATGGAAAACTGTCAAATATACCTTTTTTACCCTGTATCACCGACTAAAACATGTTTAAAATCTCTCCTGAATACACCTGTGCAAAATTATTTAACATTTCACGCTGTAGCATTTCCTTGTGCGGTTGCACAATAGACGATCATATTTAATTCCATTAGCACGAAAAAAGATCGTTACGCATTGGTCTAATCGACTGTAATCGTTTCATTTCGCAATGGAAAATGCCATTATGACGCAATGATTGATCGCAGTTTAAACGATGCCATGCAATTTCTATTTTGATAATTAACATCGATTTTTATGGAACTGTTGAGAGCTGATAATTAATTGACCATGTCCGATTAATATTGGAGCATTGCATTTTTGCCTCGATGAACGTAGAAAAATTTGCGGGGTCTAGCAATGGGTGATTTGTCACACATTTTTAAGCGAGTTCTGCCTGCCAAAACCGCGTCTGGTTTGTATACACACTAACATACGCGTTGGTACACATAACTTGCACTCTTCAAGTGGTAGCAATTATAGCCTTCTTAAGCAGTCATCAATTATAAATGCCTGTACACAAAGGTGCAAGTTAATTACTTTCTACCCTTGACTTGCTGCGATCCGCCAAATTCCTGTTGTCCCCTGGTGGTGACTGAAATAAAATGTGTGGTCGGAAAATTGAAACTCGTTTTTCACTCTCATGGCTGAAGACCAGGGCCAATAAAAGGGGGTTCAGCAGGTACAACTTTTACAAAGAAGTGGTTTCTTTCCTTATTAACACCCCTTTAAAATCACCAAGCAGTTCTCATAGCCCCTTTTTCAATTTCCGGAAAGTAATTTTTGTTTTCATGTTTAAATAACAAACAGTTTTTGTTAGAGTATCTAAGGACCCCTGTAATATATAACCAAGCTTTCATACTAAATCGGTTATCCGCAATTTTTAATTCCAAATAAATTTGCAGGTCTTAGAGTTTGACCGCCTTTAACGCCACATGCATACGGTTGTACCGGTTTGAAAAATTTGTTATGTATGCCTTAACATAACGTTCGCATCTTAATAGTTTTGTGTAGCCCGCTGAGGTTTTGTTATGCTCATTTTAACCCTATTCAGATTTCATCGCCTAATTTTTGTGGTGCTTAGCTTCGTTCTAAACACACATCTTAAAAATTGTTAAAAAATATCGAAAAAATAATTAGTTTAACCGAAACATTATCGGGCTGATTTCGTGTTAGTTTTTTTATGGGTGCCTTGTTAATCGTAATTCCGCCATTAGAGGAGATTTTAAATCCGTCAGTTTTCTAAGGTTTGAACTTGCTTTTTACTTGTATTTGATGCGAAGTGATTTAAACCAAGTTTATTTTCTTGGTAAAGCGCGTTCAGTGTTGTTAATGTGAACTTCCGAAACTCAATATATTTGTTAAAAAGCTATACTTTTTTCGTATATATCAGATCATTGTAAACAGCAGACAAAATATTTAACATACAGGATGAACGTGAACTATAGCCCCCTACTTTCAGTTTATGGGGCTCCTAAATCCCCTATAGGGTGAAGGCTTTAGGTGGTTTCATTACACGTTGTTGAGTAACCCTCTTTATTTCGAAATGAGAAGATCAAAACCAAATGAAAATGTCCCACATCTGTTGTTTGTGTATTTATGTCAATAATCGCGTTCACTGAATGTCATTGCGTATTCATAGCGCATTTAGTTTTGTTCCCACGCTCAAATCGAATTCCCAAATTGCATGTAAATCCCGTTTAGTGCAATTTCGCCCAGTTCCTTGTCAGACCATTGTTAATCTCCCATGCTTTGGCGTATTATCATTCGCACAACCGAGGATTAAAAAAGCGCAGAAATAGTTATCAAGACGAATCAACAATAAAATTATCATCCTGTATGTTCACTCCAAGGCGCATCAAAGCACCTTTCCAAAACGAATCAATGTATATGACATGTTGAAAGCTCAATATGAGTTGTCATTTGCACATGGTGCGCATGTAATCTTTAAAGCATCTGCTGAGCTTTGTCCAAGAAAAGGAGAAGCTGACACAAAGAGTATTGACGTGGGAACAACAACGTAACGTTTTGTGATGAGAACAAAATTGCAAATGTTCAAATATAAATTCTAATAACCTGATTGACAAAATAGTTTGTTAGCGTTCCAATGCACAGTGTTTCGTATTTAAGATGTCGTCACATCGTGAAAAAAATACGGCTTGATACATTCTATGACTTTGACCTAGTGTTGTTAGCCTGACAATTTTCTGTTTGGTTTTAATTCAAATTGGTATTTTGTGTTGGCGACTGCTGGCGTCATTTGCAAAGATGCTTTTATTCTATTTTTCGGTCCACTGCCTTTGCAACAAACCATAGGTGCGGAAAATAAACCGGGCTGCACGATGTTCCTGCCAAATCAAATACATCGACTAATGCAGGCATGGTTAATTACATTAAAAACAACCCTTTAAAATTTTTTTTTTGTCCAGAGACGAGAATCCTGCACGCTAAAACATCTCGTGTAACGTCATTACTTTGTGATTAATGGAAAGGCCTAAAGCGGTGTGGGAATTCAATTTCCAGCTATTATGAGCTGTTGTGAACCGGCACACGAGCCGCGTGGGGTGGAACCACTTTAATCCGTAGCGGTAGCGCTTCGACCAGGGGTACTAACCACAAGATCGATGAAGATTCCATCGGCGCCGCCACCCCACATAGTAATCCAGTAAATTTTGTGCCATACTTGTAGCGACCTCCGTGGGAGATTCACGGCTGTTTTGGCCGAAACACCACGGTTTCCATCCTAACAACACACCTAATTTCCATTCTAACATACATCATATGATATAATTTACACCAGACTATTAAAAAGGTCTTCTTAAGTTTTTAAGGCATTTGATATGACTGCTGGTGTGTTTGTTTGTTTTGGGTCTGAATTTGTTTTACTGCCGCAACGATATTAATGTAGCAGTAAAGTTAAAAACTTCTTGCCAACTCACTGAGTCCGTGTATGTAAATCAATAATTGGTCCATATTAAAATTAAACCTTCAAAAATCTGTAAATATTTTTATTTATTTATGGCAACAAGCCGTTTTTGCACCATGTTACCTGGTTGCAATACATGTGCATGTAAGAAAAAGTGATAAAATATATGCCACATGATACGAATACCATAGTCACGCGTAACATACTGAAAGTTCAACGGCCTTGCCTGGCAATTGTTCGTGATTCACCATCTCCCACTTGCGAAACGATAAATGAGCGTCGTTAAACGTACAGCGACCCCACGTTTCTTGCAGGTAACTGCTTTTTATGGGGCTATAAATGCTATTTCACAGGTGGCCCGAGTGCCTTAAAAAACATTTTTACATGAAAACGTTTCCTGATAAATGGTTGTTATATGTGGATTTATTGGTAAAGTTTTTCAAAGTTGTGTCAGGTAGGCCGGATATTTTAAAAAAAGATCCATAGGGTTCACTATAGACGACTCTTACAGGAAAATCAGAAGACACTATTGCTTCCAATTGATACAAAAACACTGGGGGTGAACTTTATTATAATTTAACCCTAACTTGTTTGGTAAAGAACCCAAACAAAATATTAACAACAGCAAGACACAACAAAAATGTAACAAATATCGATGTACGTAGAACAAAACTACACGTTACGCAAGCGATTCATCGGGGTCCAGTTTTACTTCATTTATTTTCTTCATTTGCGCTTCTCTCTCTCGCCTTTGTTTTCTTTCAAACAACCTTATAAGAAGGAACACACATGTTAATTTTGCACGTTTTTGGGTCTCTAAATACGTTTTCTTTCTATAAGTGCACAGCTGCTGTGCATCCCAACGAAAAGGTATTTGTAAATTTAAACCCAAACCCAGCAACAAAAAAACATCTCTTTAAATATTGGAATTTTAATTGCTTCGTCGGGACTGACAAAAACATGCCATTTTTTTTAACTGGGTCAAAGTTGAAGCTTTCTTTGTTAATGTTCATATTTCTTATACTCACAGCGACAGGAGAATTCCCACCACCAGTAACACCGATATGGCGATCATCATATTCATGTTCCACTTTGTCACTTCTGCCAAAAATTTAAACCTGTATTTTATTTGCTTTTTTATTACGGTCGTCTGGCTTGTCCTGACTCGTTGTATTCAATACATATGTAGGCATTATTGCTTTTAGAGTTTGTGTCTGATGCAGAATTAATTTATACTGCCGTGTAACTAACTTAAACCAAGCGAAAAATAGGCTACTTAATTTCTAAAATAACTTTCAGCAAAAAAATACCATGAAAGCGAAACAATTATGATGAAAAATATCAACATCTTGTAGCTTATATGATTAGTCACCACTCACTGTCGTGCATTTTTGATTTGATGTTCTGGAAAACGAACTGAATCATTTGACTTTGTCGCGCAGCAGCAGGGTCCGCCATTGTTACCGCACTCTGAAGGGTCTAAGCTTACTTAGGGTCACTAATCAGAAACTTTTTCGAGAACTTGAGTTTCTACGAACAAACGCAAAATTAATTTTTACAAACACAAATGGTACCAAATGTTCATCAAACACAACGCAAATACATTTCTATATCTGACACGGCGCTGTGTTTTACCTATTCAAGTAGGTTATAGAACTGAACGACCAACTAACTCTGTCACCAAAACACGTTTTAACTTTTCACAGCCGTAAGTTTGGATTTTCACGAACTTGCCATAAAACTTTACAATCAAACGCTTCGGGAACGGTGATTACAAACTTTACGGCGCGACCACTTTTATCACTTGGGCTTTTGTAGTCGGCGCATAACACAGCTTTGAAAGCAAACATCAAAGGGTGTTTGGATCTGAAGTACGTTTGGCCCAGACAGAGCTTGGTTGCCTTAAATTTGACACCAAAAAACTCTGTCATTTGGATTTGGCTGAAGCCTATTTTTTTAATGTAACGACCAGGGAGTCGAACCGCTTGTTATATAGGTTCAGGTTCGGTTCGGGTTCGCTGACTATTGTTTTTAGAGGTTCGGGTTCGGTTCAGGTTTTACGAAAAATTTTTTTTCAGGTTCGGGTTTAGTTCCGGTTCGGGCAAATTAACCGGTCCGAACCGGTTTGCGGTTTTTGAACCGGTTTAAATGCCTCTTCAGTTTAATTTTTGTTCTTGTTACTTCCTGTTTTACTGCACCACCACAAAGCCAACGTTTAAGTTCCTTGCATTTACCTGACTGACTTATGCGCTGCAAAAACCTGAAATAAATAAGAAACAATATTATTTTTTCTAAAGTTGATAAACCTGTGGTTGAGTTTCACCAGAAGTGCATTTTGATGACCGTATCCTTCATGTTCCCTCTTTGAGGAGAAAGGACGCTAACTTGGCGTTGAAAGGGCATTTAATGGTGTAACGTCAGAAACTTTTGCGCGCCTGGCACCGCGCTGACGTCACACTAGATAAACTTGGTCCCAATTTCTGAAAACGCGTGTTGCTACCAGAAACGCTTTGTATTCAAAATCGAAGTACACGAACACGAACACGAACACGAACACGGTTTTCTGTGAAGAAAACATATAACTGTCAGCCACATAAAAGACCGACACATGCAAACAATTAATAACGCTTACCAGAGTTTTAGGCCAGGGTATCAAGGCAGTCTTAAAAATACTGCAGAACGTCGGCAAACGGATTCTAGACACACAACATAGCACACGTTAAAACATATCGAAGTATGCTAGTTAAACTTGAACAAGCGTGGCTTACCTCGCATCACCAACGGTTCACTTCTAATTTTTATATAATCAGTTTGGGACACATTTAACCCTTAATATCTAATAAAGTACAAATCAATTAGTTTTTGCTCATCTTATCACACAACGTTTAACAATAACCTGACCCACACTGCACGTGGCACAAAAACTTAACACTAACATTTACCAAAGCATGGCAAGAGCAAGACAACCTATGGCATTGTTACGTCATAGGGAAAACTGGCATTGTGGTGCAATCCTACATCATGCGATGTGACGCACCAATACGGTTGAGTGATTCCACGATGTTACAAATGGTTTTGCCGGAACACCCTTATGACAGTCGCCAACTTACAAACCTTGGGTCTCGCAACTTTTTCATTCTGTCAGAAAGCTGAAATGCTAGTATTTTTTACAAGTCGCGGAACATTTTTGTGGTGGTGATTACATAGAAAAACGAGTCTTCATTTTTACTGGTTCGGTTCCGGTTCAGGTTCAATGCCAAACGAAATATAGGGTTTAGCTCCGGTTCGGGTTTTTAGGAAAATGAAATTTAAGGT
The DNA here is from genome assembly GCA_008931825.1 of Phallusia fumigata. Lineage (NCBI taxonomy): Eukaryota > Metazoa > Chordata > Ascidiacea > Phlebobranchia > Ascidiidae > Phallusia > Phallusia fumigata. Next base: position 178,671 of record QXVZ01006765.1, read on the forward strand.
TCGGGTTCGGTTCCGGTTTAACGAAATAAACCGCTCAAACCGGTTCGCGGGTTCGGGTTCAGTTCCGGTTCGACTCCCTGGTAACGACTTTCGGTACATTATAACGCAAATAGTTTTTGGCATTGTACCCCATTTCAAACTTGAAAACTTACAGAAGGAGCCTGAAATTTCAAACTGGGTATCTTGTAGCATATATATTCTTTATAGCAACTAAAATATATACCCAAACTGTCAGAACTTGGCAGTTGTCGGCAGCTTCACCTGTGGCTAAGCGATTTTCCTGCATCAGTTCGATGGCTAGTCTGTTAGGTCCTACTGCTGTTGTTCTTGTATTTCGTAGACCCATGTACAGCTGTTTTCACAAACTTTGGACAAACGCACCAGTTTTAGAAATATATCACCATGTCGAAAAGCAAGCGATACGTATCAGATTAAGCAAGCTTGGTGTACGTTTTTCTGGCTGGAGGTTTAAACAAGGCCACAATGGAAACACGAACACTTTTCCATTTGTATCCGCCATGAACAAATATGTGCCAGAATGACAGGGCAAAAAAGTGACGGATTTCAATTGAGGGTTACCAATGCAGCTATGCAAGTTTGAAGTTGAATGTGCTTGGTCACCATAAAGAGATATAAGCATTAATAAACGTGACGCACAAGTGTTTGGCAAAATTTATGACACACCTTTGTGAACATTTTAGTTACATTCAAAGTTTATTTCGCTTGGTGGCGGAAACTGTAGCGACTCAATTGCCGTAATGGACTGAGGCGCTCAACCCATATACAGACATGAAAAAAAACTGATCGGGATTCGTTCTCGGGTCGAACCCCGTGAAAAAAGAAGAAAAAGGATAAAAAATCACCAAACAGAAAAAGGCACTTTCGTTGCGTGTAGTTCCAACTCGGTGAAAATAAGGGTTTTGAAAGGGAGTGGTTTACCACGTTTTAAAGAAATTGCAAGTCGAAATCCCAGATAGTCATGCAGAAGCAAGTCTAGTCTGTTCTTTTGAAGCTAAGGAACAGTCAAAAAACAAAGACAGCATTTCACTAAACACAAAATTTTGACACGTCAGTCAGATCAACGTAAAAGTGTATATCTGGAATCAGTAAAATGTAAAGTGGTTGCTACGCTATGCCTAATTCCCACTACCATCACACCCTACGCTCGGCTTCGAAACAGGACTACTACTATCCGCAAAGTGGCGCCCAAGAGTCGCTCATTTAAACTTCTGAAGTTTGGGAGTCGATTTCCTTCTTGATTCGCTTCAACACATCTTCGCTTCGGATTGTTTCTCGAAACTTTTGCAGCTTTTCATCCATTACAGCACCTTTAAGTAAAATTATGCTACACCGCGTTATGACGAAAGACCTACAACGTTTGGCCTGATTCTGGCCGGGGTATAATAATGGGTCGTATAGAGAAATGTATCGTTTAAAAAAAGGCACGCATGTGTTTCCCTTGCGTTATTTCGACACGTTTTAAAATTGGAAACAAGATCCCAGAAAAAAGAGTCTACGGTTTACGTTTACCAGGTTATGATTTTATTCGACCTTCAAAGGCAGCATGTTTCTTTGTTTGTTTCATTTTTATCTTCGGGGGGCGGAACAACGCCTGAATGCGTCATGCAATGAGTCCACCGTCTGCCTCATTGCAGTTCCGTTAATTCATTTTGTATTTCAATTTTTTGTATTTCCAGAAGTTGGTGACTTTGGATCAACCGATCGGGTTAACTGGATTTGAGCAATCCTGCTCAACTCTAAAAACCATTACTTGGTTTGATATACCACATGACAAAAGTTAAACGTGTCGGCCAAACTGCAACAAGCAAATAGCAAACATATTACGTAAAAGGGCACCTTTCGTATTATAAGTTGTTTTTCTCATCCACTAACTGTTAACAGCAATGACTCGGCATTTTACGTGCACGAAAAAGGCAACAACAAGACCAGTCCCTAACACGTCTTACAAACTTCGTCCAATACGTAATTTCCCGCCCACACAAACTGTACACAAGTCACCCGAGGTCGTGTTGGTCTGTCAAATACATCAATAAGAACGATGCACCAGGATATCCTGAGCGGCCTGAGCAACCGAGTACCTTCAATGCTTTGGTACACAATTGAATGCACGGCTGCACCGCGTTCAACTTTGAGCGAGACACGTATACCGGCCGTCGTGGGCACGTTTTGTGACAACCGGTAACGTTCGAAAACGTTAAAAGCAAATGTTAGTTTTCGGGCAAATTTGCCTTCGTAGCAGAGTAATCTTTGTCGCCACCTAACGGACACTCTTTAAATGGCGTCATTACAACATACTGTTTTTTGTTTTGTATGTTTCATTTTTATCCTGAATACCCTGCGACCACAAGGCAGTAGTTAACCGTCCTGGGGGCAAAAGCAAATATCCTCCTAACGGCCAGGATAAATATTTGTGTACCTGTGCTGTTTGTTAGACAGCTGTTGATAATGTTAGTTGCAAGGTGCTCAGCAAATGCACCTATTTTAGATTCGTTGCCGAATTGGTTGGTCATCAGTGCGGCTGTAATACAACAAACAGCAACACTTTCAGCCCAATCATTCAATGACCAACTGCAGGTGTTTGTGCCAATTTCCTCACCTAAAACACATTGGGTTGATTTATCTGGTCCATTGTTAGCTGATTAAGTGTGTGGCATGTTTATCAAGCTGGAAGTGTAGCATCTGCATTGATATGTGATTTATTGACTTGACAAATCTGGGCATGGCCTGTTGCAAATTTAACCGAACAAGTATATTGTGTTGGGCAGGGTTTAAATAGTACAGCTTACCTACAGAGATCTCTGATTCACAGAAGTAATACCCATCAGCCTGTTTTTTCTTCATCATTGAAAGTAATTGAATGCTTTGGACATATTGCATTCCAAAATGTAGTTTGACAAAGTTCTTGTACAGGTCTGGGTCAATTTTTTTAACCTAAAAAAGACCTGTTGGGCTTATAAAACTAACATCCATTTTGGGTCATGTATATTAAACACAAAAAAACACTTAGGGTGATTGATATTTTTTTCCTTTAATATGCTTCATGAGATCTAGATCCTACTTTATTTTTTCCTGCATGCTTCATTCTTGACAGCTTAAGTATTGTCAAATGTGGTTGGAATGTATCACGTTGCTCCACAAACTCATCAAGTTTCTTGAGCAAAAACTCTGAAAAAAACATTGGTGGTTTTGCACTGATAAAAATGGTTTGAAAACACACACAAGTGTCTTTAAACATTTGCGCAAAAATGTGGCATCACACAGACACACAGTATTAGGTCCTATGGTTACGCCAGTTAAATCACTTTGTACAAAACACAGCTTGCTATACCTGCTACTTTTACCAATTTCTGAAGCTTTTCGTCATCAACCAGTTTTGCAAATACAACTTGATGCCTAAAGTGTCCCAAATCTTTGACATTAATTTCAAAACCTGTATTTTCCAATTGACTGGAGATTTCTTGTTTACATTCTTGCAGAATTGCACAGGCCCTACACAGAAACAGAACTACCAAATCAGCAACATGTCATGAATCAAGTTTCCTGACACATGACACCAGTATGATTTTGTGGAAAAAGATTTGTAAAAGTAACTTTGTAACTAACTTGGTCAATTTGCATGTATATTTATGTACATTGGATTGGCTACCACAGTTAAATCATTCATACTTCTCTACTGCAATGTCATCCTCCAAATGCATAACAGCCAAAGTCACATGAGTGGTTGCAATAGGAATGCATGCTTTTGCCAAATGAGGATTTTGTAACTTTACATGTTGCTGCAAGGCAAGAATTTTTCCTGCAAGCAAAAAGTAGCAAAGGAGGCATAGTAAGAGTTAGAAAAGACACTCATAAATGTTTAGCAACATAAAAAAACAATTTCACTTCTCGCTCTAAAATATTAACTAGAAACAGGCTCAGAATTGAAAGAAAAGTATATATACCTACAATTTCTGGATTAGAAAAGCGTGTTCCAATAAAGTAGTTTGGGCGTCTCTTTTTCTCAACATGCTGTACTGTTGTTTTTGCTTCTTTTGGGTCTTTCTTTTTTCTCTCTGCAGTAAAAATGTTCTAAAACTGTTAAAATCTGGAATTCGCTTGACTCACTTTCTCGTTTTTTCTTCTTGCTTTCAGTGCCATGACGTCTTTTGGCTATGACCTCAGGTTCCATATTGTGATAAATAACGGGTGGGTACGAGTGAAAGGTTTTAAAGCAACGTCGAATGCAGGAAAAATAGTTTTCCATCAGCTGTGCCACATATCGAAAGGACAGTTGCCACAAAGTTTGGTCCTTGAGTTGTTAAAACGGGAATCTCCCAGTTCATATTGCTTCCATTGCTTTTGGAGTATCTCATAACTTTTTATAACTTGCCGCAATGTGTTCAACAATTAGCATAGATATAACTGATGCGTTCTTTAAATTTTGCGATAAAGAATATAAATAATGCCTACACAAGAAATATCTACATTTACCCTAAAAGAATAAGAAGCATTGTTAGTAAATTATGTTGCTTAAAATATACCTCTTCACCGTGGTACATTTTTGTAAGAATATCGCACTTTTGCAAAAGGCCCACTTCAAATTCAACCAAACTATTGACTAAATAGCTCATTGACTAGCCTAGGCTTCACTAAAATACGTTGACAAAATAGCAAAAACTTGTTTGTAACAACTGTATGTGGTTAATTCTAATAGGCATACGCTCTGGAAAGACAATTTCTGTAATTGTTAGACTTTTATTCAAGAACGCGAGTTAAAAAGTTCACGGACCACGAGACAAAAAGAGGAAATCGATAAAAATCTGAAAAAAGAAGGAAAGATAAAACGGTTGCTTTCGCTGCGACAAATTATAGCACACACGTCTTTGTAAGAAGGCCTGTGATAGGAATGCACACATTTAGCCAAAAGCAAATTAACATTTTGTAGTCTTGACGCTGGAATGCACACAAAAATAAAAGGAAAACGTGGAACTTCAACGAAGAAACGGCGATTTTATTGGAAAAACATTTGCTAAACTTGTCTAGAAAGCAATTTCCACAAACAAACGATGAAACTTTGACAGACATTGTTTTTGCGTTGGAACAATTGGTAAGTGCTAAAGCTTATTAAGGATACAAAGTCTTGCTATAAATAGTGAACTTGTCGAATTAACGTTTGCAATACACTAACTACATGCAGAAACAAAAGTTGTAATATCGGACTGCGGAAGTTACACAAACACGACGTGCACATCTGCTCCCAAACTGATTACAGAACTTAAAATAACTAGATAGTGTGTTTCTTACCACTGATGAAAAGCAGTTCTAAATGTAGTTACAGCGGAAGCTATTTATTCCGCAAACCGGTAAATTTTTTCCGCACATTCCGCTTTATCCGCAATTTCCTCTGCAAAGCCACTCGCGGAGAGTTGGCGAATTAAAAGTCGACACTTCTTATAGGCGTCCAACTTCTTTCAGACAAACATGAAAGAAGCCTGTACAAGTCGATAGGCGATGTAGCCGACGCCACACATGACCGCACACAAAGAGACTGTAATTTCGCGCTGGATTTTCCTGTAACCGGGGTTCGGGTTGCTGAGCTCTTCCTTGAGGATGCTGCCGCGTTGGTTTTTGTGAGGAAAGTTTTCTTCGGGAACTTGGCAGCCGAGAAAGGAGCAGAGCGGCTCCCAGCCCTCGGAGCATTTGTACACGAGGAGTTTGTCCTTTGGTGCCACCTGGTGGAAATGTATTTGTATTTGGTAAGCTGTATCTTGCTGAAATAACAATATCAAACGCTCGAGCACATTTATTTTTCTGTAGCATTTGTTTTGTTGGCACTACGCCACAACATTTTCTGGCACCAAGTCAGGTGAGTTTCAATTAATTAGGCCTGTAACTAACTATCACAGCCCAACAAGCAGTAAACACACTTGAATGCAAACACCTCACGCAAACATATGCTGACGCAAATATGTCTTGTTGTCAACAGCCGAACAGGCGCCTGCAAAACGCGTTAGACACAACAGACGGTCGTACGGGGTCAGTCTGAGGTCTTTTTGCAAACAGGAAACGCAGTAAAGCCGTTTGGCGGGGTCGAAGATTGCTGATAACTGTGCAAACCAACCCGCTGAAATTTGCTCATACCTGCAATACTCGAGCGTTGTGGTTTCTGTAGGCGATCTTCATGGACTGTTCATTCGGTCTGTAGGTCTGCCAGGGCGAAATTGGCGCTGACCCGAAGGCGATTCGAACTGTAAAACGTAAAATGTAAATAAGCATGGGAATTCAAAACGTTTGCAACAATAGGCATATGATTTTTTGCGGGGCGGACCATTCTTTAACTCCTAAGCGTGGATACTTCGGGATGCCAACATATGTGATTACATGTGCGTTTTAATAGTTGGTGGTTGGTGTATTTTTGTACCATGAGAAAAGCAAGGAATAGCGGTTTTGGTTAAGGTGTGCTACCTTGTTGACGCCTAACATGTGCTTTTTCCCAAAGTTTAATGTTTGACTCGAAGGTCTTTGCATTGCAGTCGTGCCAAAGGTTGAGTTTGAATCAACAAATTGCATATTATCACAGAGTATCAGTCACTAAGCAGTGACACACATCGGAACTAAACAACAACTAAAGCGCTTGAGTCATACCGCTTTTTGCGCGACCACAGTTCAGTGATACAACTAAGTCGGTCAGAGTTCGGATATTAATATTATATACAAATCGTTGCATACTTAGGTCTATATTTGTACCAACAATTAATTAGTGAAAATGGCAACCAACTAGTTTCTAATCACAATAGCGAATCACAACCCTAATACAACTTTGGGTTATTGCCAACATTGGAGTGTTTGGAGAAGCAATATGACTCGAATACAAAACGAATTCGTGTCCGAATATGTTGCTCAACTAGTGTAGACCTACGACGCATCGAAAACAACGTTTCTACTTGACGTCAGCCTGCGTTGGCAGTGACATGGATTACCTGACAGCCGCAGCAAGCAACCGCCGTTGCAACCTTGACGTTGAGTCCTTGTGTTATGGAAACGAGCAACATACTTCATGGCCTTATCACGCAATCTAGCTCAGTGATTGTCACTCCCGTTCTATATTTCCCATATTATCCATTCAAGCTGCCAATCACGAATTTAGCCGTACACAAACCGCACGTACTTAGCATTACGAAGGGGAACGGGGGATCGGGTTTCGCGCCTCAACGTTGGAGAAGAAATGCCTGCGAGAGGCTGAGTCGACATGTTTTTGTTTTCGAGCGCTATACTCTAGCGCTGGAATGCTAGGCTTCCGTCGACCGACGTCATCTAAGATTCTAACAATAGCCAGAGCTTTATAGCAACTTATCGTGAACCTTAGCCTTAAAAATTATTCCCTTTTCGTTTTGTTTGCGTTTTTAGTCGTGAAAGTGCACAATCGTAGTCGTGCAAACTTCCAGTTTTATGTGGGGCAACCTTATAAAACGTATTTCCCACAATTCTTGACTAATGTAATTCCGTAAATCTTCTTTCTACGCAAAGACAATGTTTACTGAAAACATTTTCTTAAGCTTTCCAAACGCCTTTAAAAAGGGTAGATATTTCCTCCAAAATAACTTTCAATTTGCTTTAGGGGAATAAGCCCCATGGTTTAGCCAAGTTTCGAAAAGCCGTGCCGTTGTTTTTTAAGCTTTCGCCTATCAACTCTGCACATAATTGGCATTGATAAGGAACCGAAAGCTGTAGTTTTCGGGGTCACTACGAAAGAGGAAGTTCAACTTTAACTCCAACCAACTGCACTCCTAACACACTGATACCACACTGGGCAAACCCAGGTGTTTTTGTAACCCTACGACAATCAACCGTATTTGCAAACAGATTTTATTGCTTAAACGCTCGAACCTGCGTGTAAAACACTTCCCACAGGCGCCCAGATAGTTTGATCGGTGAATTGGGCCATGTTTTTACATATCGCCACTTGTTTAACACCAAGCCCACAAGCAGAGATTTCGCATAAATGGAATTGAACCATGGTCGAGTTTGCCGTTATGTAACCGAAAATGTGTTTACACATCTGATACCTAGAGCATTGGCCCCCAGTTTGAAACCATGTACGTCAAGTTACTTAAGGGAAATGGCATTTGCTTCCCTGATACGGAAGCGACCCTGGTCCGAATTCGAAATGATGTACTTGGCTTAGTACTGCGGCACTTTGCAAAGGTTTCCAACCGAAAGTACATGACCAATCTGCTGTCATGACATAATTGCTTACGTTGGGATGAATTTTTTACATGACTTTGACACTTGTTGATAACTACATTCCACTGAAATAATAGAACAACAACAATTTTACGCTTTCTTTCAAAAAGGCGTTTGCCACAACTATTAAAATAGTACTATATATCCCCACTTTGAGTTATCGTAAATAAGATAGCTCGTTTGTGATTGCTTTTAAAGTCTGTTGCTTAAGGCGTACGTCCAAAACGTTTTTGGTTTTGATTAACCTGCTGTGTTTGTGCAATTCTAGTTGTGTTTTGCAGCTGGCAGTGAAATGCGTATTTAGATTTTAGAAGCAAAAAATACCCGTACACATGGTCATGAAAAGATGCGAATTGCAAAGTTTTTCCGAATAACGCACAAGCAACCCGATCAACATCGATTTACAACATGTTGCAAGAATACATGTTTCAAATAGAAAACTTCAACCTACTTGCTGTATTAAGGAAGCGTTGCAACCGGGCGCAATGTGGCGACAAGCTGCTGATTCGACTGTACAAGCCACAGTTTGCCAACATACGAAGTTGGCGGTCCATGCTCACCCACCATTCGTCCTCTGATTCACGGACCATGAGTAGAATCTAAATGAAAACACAAAACAACTGTTATAACATGATTGATAACGAAGATGCCTTACAGGTATCGGCTCCCAACTGCGATAAAGAAATTGGACTCCTGAAGATGTGAGTTAAGTTGCGTCAAAAACGTTCTTTTCAGTGAGGTGGTTTAAGTCATTCTTAGTATAAATGTGGAACTGGGATTTCCTATTGGGGGTACAACGTGGATGCAAAACGAATTGACAAACTCTACGCAAAGGCTTTAAACCTATGGCTCCTATTATGGCAATAAATTCCACGCGGAGACATGAGTGGAATTCCGTCAAACCGCAAAATTAATGAGGCAAAATACGAAAAACATCCGGTCAAAATTTTCTGAATTTCGCCTATGGGCAAATTCCACTCGGGGCGTGACAAATCAGGAACGCGCAATTGCGTAGTTTAATGTGTGCGTGTTTGATTGCAAACCTTCATTTGCACAATAAACAGGTACACGCGACGTTCGTGGCGTTCACGTATAACCTCTTGGTTTCCCAAATCCTTCTGGAGTGACTGTAGTGGGTAAAAACATCCATTACCAGTTTAGCGCGGAGGATATATGAACTCCGGGACAGTTTCTTCGAAAAGATTTACATGACTGAATTAAAATTTGGTACCTAAAGTTTGCGGTTAGTTCTGTCCGTTTTGGGGCGTGATGTAATGACAGATAAAACCGCCAACTAGTTCACCCATTCCCCTTATCCCCCAACTGGGGAAACCAAAAATCCCGGTAGTTTCTCGTCAGTCCCGTACGTCTCATTTACGACTAAATGGAATAAAACTTTATAATGGGGCACCAAATTGACATTTCCTAAAGGAGAATTGAAAAACAAAAACTCTTTGTAACGACATCCAAAGTTAGGGTCACCGTTGACATCCACGCAAACAGTCCTTATCTTCAATACAACCAGATATTCGTATCATGGTGTTTGCACTAGCAGTCACGAAACACTTTGCAGTTGTATGAATTCAAGCATACTTTTACGTATCATGTATCATGTATCATGAACAGTTTATTTTCACGTCCTATCCTATACCATGGAGTTGTAGGCTTTGTAGCTGGAATTGCGACCGACAATCGGATATTTTTTACAACTGCACATTTGTGTTGGATTGGAGCGGGGTTCAAAATGTCAGTCAGGATCGCTACATACAGTGCAACATCCGGACGTGGGCTGGTGTAAAATGTATGCAACAGCAGGTGGGTAAGGAAGACAAGATCTGTCGGCTTTGTTTCCGCGTGGCTCTGATCTACTTTGGCGAGTTGAGCATGACAAAACAGGCTCTCGGTGGTTTATGTGCTCTTTTATGTCAGGCGAAGGTCAAATGTGACCCGCTGGAGCATTGTGAAAAGCATTAAAGGGAATTTAAGTGCGATTATAGTTTATTTCTGGTTTAACACTATACAATTAACCAGCATTGTGACATTCATTTACAAATCAATTTTTGACCTTGTCTTAAAAATTAAAAAAATGCGGTGAATATCTCGCATCAAAAACAACAAAACGCCGCTATGAAACGCTAAACCCTAACAGAAATTAGACTAGGTTTCACCGCAGTATGTAACATATGTACAGCTGTGACCTACAGCACTACATGCACAGGTGCACATATCCTTGGCAAACAGCGTGTAAACCGCATAAACCACAACTCTGCACCAATATTGGTAGCCTTGGCCTTTCAATTCAAACTGAAGCTAATTTGCACAAGCCTTGTGGCCATCTCATCGCCCGCCCAGACGCGATGTGCAAGCGTTTGACCTATTAATCGTTTCGCGAAAGATCGTGGGCCGCGTTACAATGGCATGAATGTCGAGGACGTTCGGTAAGCGATTGTTTGTATCAAAGAAGACCGGAGCGTCACAAAACAATCTTTGGTTCGTCGCCCAGTAGCACTATGAGCTTAAGAAAGCTTCTTTGTAGGACAACAATGTGTTTACCGACTACTATTTTATGAAAATTCGATACACTACGAAAATCCAATAGATATTTCCATTGGAAATTTACATGCCGAATGAGTTAGTACTAAAGCCAAGTCGCGTCATTTACTTTGCGAATTCAGGGTAATTCCAAACATGTGTGCTTGGTGACTTGTGTCTAGCTGAGTTTTTCCAGTGATCTTTGCAGTCATTGCGCCAAACTGAATTTGGAAAAGTCCACCATTAGTGGCCGACTAGAGTGCACGTAGCACAGTTTAAGTTCCAGGCAACGCCACATGTGAATCACCAATTTGCCTTACCTTCTATTTAATTGCAAATGTATGGATTTTTCGATTGATACGGGCAAATTTTGGTGTTTCGCGTTTGTGGCTACTAAGGTATAATTCGTCGAAAAATATTTACTTTTAAAGTCATGTGCCACTGTTTTCGTGACTTGTCGACCATAAAGCAAAAATAGTTTTGCCATGAGGTAACCTACCAGGTTAAAAAACAACCTCGCGAGAATCCTTGACCCGAAGTGGCCCCGAGTAACGCACCAGTACCAACGTTGCCCTTTCGTCCCGCGCAAGTATATTTATAACTTCTGCCACGCTTTGACGACAAAGGGCTAACCGCATATGCCGCGGGTTTCTATTAATAGATTTGCGTATCCGTCGCACGCAAAGGTCCATGAAATGTTCCCGGGAGACGGGTCGTTCGGTTTTGCGCTGCAGACGACGAGCCAGACTAGGCGCCTGGGGTTTAAACCGGAGCGATAAAGCCATACTTAGTGCTCAAAGTTGGTGGCAAGGCTTGTCCACAAAATATTTTTTATCGAAACTAAACAGCGCTATCTTGATACAATCGCGATTTAATTAAATACCGGGGGTACTTGGTCGTGACACCAGTGTGTGTTTGAAACAGCTTTCAGTCGCCAATTTCTGCGAAGACAGCAGTTTGACATCAGATTATGGTGACGCTTATCTGTTCCATTAGAGATAATTTCAACCGAATCCACAGAAGCGCCAACAGAGTGGTATAAACACAACATGTTTTACCGCGACATGACGTTTTTTTGGTACGTCTTATCTCCTGCGATCGGATGCACTGCCCAGGGTTTTTCTTAAAAATCGCCACTGGACATCGCCAGAAAACACAAAAAGCACAGAACAGGTTTTCGGGACACTAAAATGTTTTTATTCGTTTCATAATCGTTGGTGCATGGTAAAACTGGATTAGTGTCATCACACAGCGAATTTCTGACCTCACGCGTGCCTGTTACAGTTTCCTGATCTTTGCCATGATGCTGTGGTTGCATTATATGTCAAAATGGCGCCATTAGCAGTTTATGGCTGAATTGCAAATTGCAAAACTGGTTGGTTTGGCCAGAGATATAAGCGCAGCTTTTGCTATAATAGGGTTAGGGTTGGTTTTTCGTTAAAGCACGTAAGAACTCTCTGTTCATAGATTGAATGCCAAATATGGAGCCAATTCGGTTAGTTTTACGAACGTTCCTCGCTGCTGTGAGTGAGAGTTTATTCGCCTTATAGTTTTCAATGATGGTAAACTGCAGCGCTTTCATCTTTTGTTTTTCAATTGAGCTCTTTACTCTTCCGCGTTTCATGACGTCCGGCTGCTCAGCTATTTCCGGAGCGGTGATTGTTTCACTGCCATTGTGTCGCTACGGTTTCTTCTACCGAGCAAAATAAACTCAAATCAACTCTGGGGGTTTGCGTACCTTGGCGTCCGGGAAGGCCTTGTGCATATCTTCCCAGTAGTAGCAAGCGGGAACATCGCACGTTGCGTCCACATCCTCATACATCCGGCGAAAGTCCTCCGGGCTCCCGCCAACGGTCATGATCTTCGTCCACTCCTCGTGAAGATAGTCGAAGTTCTCTTCAGCGTCGTACACAGTGTAGCCCAGCATGGTTAGTGCTGCTTTAATGGACTTCGTGCCGGTCTTCGGCATACCCGCAACCACGATTTTCATGATGTCAATTTTTGTTTTGCGGAACACTAGTTACGGTAAACTTCTATTGCGCAATGTCTGCAACTAAAAACATCACTTCTTGAAATAAACTGTTGCTACCAGGCATTGTATGAACTTATGGAGGCTATTCTGGCAAATGTATTACTCGTTTCGACGCCTATACAGTCTTCCGGGCGGAACGAGTTATGCATTTGCCAGAAGAGCCTTCATAAGTACATTACTTCTTTAGTAACTGCTTCACCATAGTTAAGGTCCCAATAAAGAGAGGTATCTCACTACGCGAAGATCAAAGCAATTCACACCCCTCTTCGACCTTTCAAAATATTTTTCTCTTCATAATATTCCACTTTCTACTCCACAAAAAGAACATATCACCGTAAATTCTGGCTGGATTAGATTTTAATTTTAGGCCAAAACTAAACTACACGTAAACGAATTGAAATTGGCTACTTTACTTGAGACAGCCGAGACATCTCACAGCTTTGCTGGGTTCAAAGCTCTTCAAAGGTTGTCGATTTAGTGTGAAGTACCATTATCAACATCTTCAAACTGAGCGACAACTAAAAACCAGGGTGCCAAAAAACTGCCGCCATAACCGGAAGCTCAATGGCGTTATGCAATTTGGCTGAATTCCGTGCAGTAACGGATTACTTATTGACACATTCATTAACCATCATGCGCTTATAATCGATTTAAAATTACGGGACTTGGATATAAAATGACCCAAGTGCTTGATGATAATAAAACTGCATGCGTTCACTTTGCAGAGATGTGCGTAATGGTTCTACTAATGCTTGTACAGTTGCCTATGCATAGACTACCTAACACTTATTATTTATTTACTCAAGCACGCGCTACTGGGCTTAAAGTCATAGAACAATGACTGAGTGCTACTCTCTAAATTTCAGTCACATGTAAATGGAAACCAGGCATTAAGAATCAAGTCATCTCACGTTTATACCCAATTAAACACCTTTTCCAAGTTCCACACACGGCGCGGCTTTGCCCCAGGAATGTAACGCGTTTTCTGGCCGCAGACGTAGGCCAATCTTAGGGAAGTCGCCAGTTGGTTACATTTTCAAGCATCAATAGTTACAATGGTCCCATGTTTCTGGAACTTATGTCGTTAGGCTAAATGTGAGCTGCTCGACTGTAACTTGCCGTTGTGAAAACATTTCGCTAATTTTCTCTTTCGAGGGGCATAAATAGTTGCTTGCACTTTCAAGGACTGTTGGTTACATTTAAAACGAACTGAAGGCGATATTAGTAAAAAAAGAATAAAGGTCTTTGAAAAAATGCGGATCACCAACGATGGTATTAAGATTTGTTAAGGCTGTCAAATGTAGCAACGCTTTTGGCTGCTATTTTAACCAACATTCTTAATCTCAATTCTCAACTCTCTTAAAACTTTCAATCTCCACGCTCACAATCGCAAACTTCAGTTGTGCATAGGAGACTCGTTTAAAAACGATCTGACATAACATGAAGCGGCTCCGTGCACTGTGCCAATCGGCCCCAACTGAAAAAAACGGATGAAAGAAAAGTCAAACAGGTTTGGCAGACAATCAGCGGACGTCTCGACGTCACATGCATAACGTACAAGCCGCGCACATCAAATCTGGCTAGAAATACCTGACATATAGGGAAAAAGCGTGGGCGCTATGCAAAAAGTGTAAACGGGTCCAGTGTAAACTTTGATGAACGCGCCGAATTTCCCCCTCTCACCAAATGATGGCACGCAATTCTATGATGACGCACGATACTATGCGCAGCCTTTGCCAGCACTGGCCGCGCGAGCCTTATGTTTCATGATTCCGCTGCAGGGCCAACACGGGTCTACGTAGATAGATATGATTCAAAAGGGGCCGCGAAGCTCGTGTTATTGCTTGAAACGTAAATGAGATGGAAATATGCTTTGCATGTACGCCTCTGAACACGTCACGTTGGCTGGTCAATAAGCCAAATGCTATAGATTCTAGCCACGCAAAAGAGGGTAAGTTGACAAAAACTTCATTGCAATCGATAAGATCATTTAAATATTGGTGTCAATGCCGCTAAAGCAAACTACAATCTTAATGCGAACTTGCTAAACAACGCCTGGTAGTTCTTATGCAACTTGGCTAGGTTGCAAAGCGGACAAAGGCTACTGAATACGTGTGAATAGTTTTTTTTGGAAATCTAAACTTTAGAGGTTGCAACATCTGACTTCTATCGATTATCACTGCTAAATTTTCAAAATGAAGGGTTAAAATCAACGTCGGTTGACCGCATCGAACACCGTAGCTTTAGGCAGTTCCCCTAAAGTTGAAACAGAATATGCGCACCTTCCACTTTGCCTTGCAAAAACTAACCTAGGCACCTTTGTTTAAGATTAAATTTTGCACCTCACCAGCCAGTCATAGACCTTTTTTCTCTGAAACATAAAGGCGTCTAAACGTAATGTGTTGCTGAACTGCGTCTAGCTTAATGCAACGCAAACTCAGTGTAACACGAAATACCGACACTGTAGTTTTACTTTTACTCATAGCAAGCTTGAAGCAGCGGCGGCGCTACGGTCTGAGAAGCTGGTAACAGACAAAGCAGAAAGCAGACCCGCTTGATTTACGTCCTTTCCTTCTTTGCCAGCTCGATTCGCGGGAGGGCCGCTTTTGAAGTTGGGCTGGGCTGCGCAAAAAAAGGCGGAACGCTGCGAAAGCGGAATTCCTTTTGCGAAAAAGGAGAAATACTGCTTCTGCTGCAGTCAAACGCGTTTGCGTCGGCCGAGGCTACGCCGAAAATCGAGCCGAGGCCGTAATTATGCGAGCGGGTCAGGCGAGGACGCTGTCTGACAGTTTTCTGTGGAAACGTTCGCGTCACTTTCGACTGTCTGCACTTGTCGCATGTTGGCACGACATATAATTATGTCTCACGCAATTCCAAATGGGTATTGAACTTTGATGGAAATGTCGGATTAGCCTGATGATTTAGATCAACTAAGTTGTTCCCAATCATTCACAACCTAATAGCTTATACACGGAAATGTCGAAATCACTTGTCTGTTAAAAATACGCTTTTACACCTTTTTTGCACTCACCCTCATTTAAAATGTCCTGCCTAGGCCGGATTTGCGAAAACAATGCGCGAAATGCGGCAACTAAAAAACTGTCAAATCACTGCATTGGCCAAGGCAACACGCCCACAAAACCTAACCAACCCGATTTAATTCGACTGCCTCCGCTCGCTAAATTTCCCGTAATTTGTTCGCACGAAAGCTAATATTGACCCGGAGATCACGCACTTACGCCGCGGGTAAAAACAACTTCATTAAACGTTGCACGAAGGACGGGTTGGCTCTGTGTTTTGGTATTCGGCTCAGGGCATTGAGTTTGCCTCTGTATCATGCGCCCTCGTCTAAACTTTGGTTTCAGTCCACCGTGTTTGCCTGCACAAGGTTAAACACAGGACGGCCTTCTGGTTTTGGTTACATTACACACTGCTGCCACTGAAGCACTTGCCTATGTATAGACTGCCTATTTCCGTTTTGCAGAGCCTAGCCTGCGCGACCAGCGCTTTTGTTGCGGGCATGAAGATTAATTAGAACCTTCAATCAACATGTGTGCGGAGTCAACAGCGTTTGGTGTATTAATAGCTAACCTCAGTTCACCGCCGGTTGCTTGCTAAGTACGTTGCAGCGCAGGTTAGTAAGCAGCAATGCGCGCGCGTCATCTTATTCTCTTTAGTCTAGTAGCCACACATTGGTGTTGGATTATCTCCAGAGTATGGCGCCCCGTGGGGTCAGCAGGTGTTTTCTGAAACATTTTTGACCCCCGCTTCAGCATTTTAATGCTCAGTTTCAATTTAGTATCGATCTGTCTTGATGCGTAGATAGTAGCTGTGATGGTTAGCGTGTCTTTTTTGTTTAGCCGATTTAACAACATCTCTCTATACAATTAAAACTTCACATTTTTTTGCTATTTTTATCATAATTTTTTCAGCTCACCGTAAAACGCGTATATTTGTGCAGCGCAGTGCCGGGTGCTGTCTGTTATTGCGCAAGAAAAATTCCGCCTAACGCAATACGAGAA
This sequence comes from Phallusia fumigata, assembly GCA_008931825.1. Classification (NCBI taxonomy): domain Eukaryota; kingdom Metazoa; phylum Chordata; class Ascidiacea; order Phlebobranchia; family Ascidiidae; genus Phallusia; species Phallusia fumigata. Next base: position 195,501 of record QXVZ01006765.1, read on the forward strand.
CGAGAGATCGGCGGAAAACTGATTTGCATATAAGTTCTGACCTCGCCGTGCCCTCCGCTTTAACCCGCTATTTTGGTTTGAAAACACAGATGCCAATTGCGGTATACTTTGCATTACAGTGCTTCAAGCCAGGCCCCCCACGTTATCGCTCCACCCGAATAACCTTAACGCATAGATCCATCTGATCGGATAACTATGCTGATCGCTGTGCCCTGTGGGTCAATGAGGGTCACACACCTTTAGCCATGCATTGGGCGAAAACAGATTCCTCGCATTAGCTGTGACGATCGGCAAGCGATTTCAGGAATCCGCGGTATATTTTACCATACCAAAAGTCAAGAGCCCGCGGCTTAGCGGTGGCCTCGGAGAAGAGATTTGTGCGACGCGAGATTAACGAAAACAGGCAGTTGACCTAAATTCTTGCGGTTCGTCAACAATTACTGGCTTGTAATTCACACCCGGGCGGCGCAGATGAAACACTCGCACAGTCACGCCATTACCGGGAAATCGGGAAAGCCTCGTCGCGATTTCGCGGTCAACGACAGCGGTGCTGTCGCTCCACAACCGCTTCGCTAATGGGATGTGGCCTCTCGTGTACTGCGTCGCGACTAGGAAGAAAAGAAAAGCGCGCCTTAGGAATGTTTATGTCAACGGCGCGTGTCGTCGACTGTGGCGCTTTTCTCTACACTCTCTTGCCCTGCAATGATCTCGGCAGTGCATGCGGTGCTTGACGTCCTCTGTGTGTATTTACCATATTTCCTTACGAATTTACACTAATCAAAACATAATTGCCAGGAAACTTGTATGTAGTAATCCATTTTCACTGTAAACGTTGCGGTTAACATTATTTTGCCTGCTTACGTTGTGTCTGTCAACATTGTTCTGTACTGATGATAACAGCAGCGATTAGGTAAACGTTCGCAGCAGAATGTATTTACTACATGCTCGTTCTCTGACGGTAGTGTTTATGCCACTTTTCATGCCAAAGACCGCGTCTAGTGGTCCTGCCTCTCACTATCAACACAGCGCAAGTTCCGGATCGAAACTTAACGTACCTTTCCCGCTCTAAACTCTGCCAGCAACCAAGGCTCCGGAGCCAAGCCACATCAACAGTGAAGTGACAACGTTTCTGGTGCTTGCGGTCGCGCCAGTTCACAGCTACGTGGACGGAAGTGATATCAGAGAGCCGATTGCGCGTCATCTGACCTGCTGCGGGAGTCATGCCCTGTGCAAGATACACGCGGCACTGATGGTTTATGCTTGTGCAGCTACCGGGGGCTGCTTGGTAAATTGCCAGTGGGCGTGCTGCCAATGGCGGTTGCAGTGTTACGGCGTCTGGCAATGAGCAAAAGACGCAGGATGTCTCACGCTTAATTATTTTTTAGCGTTTCCACAAATTAAACCGCAATTTAAAGAATTCTCCCCTTCACTGTGTTGATTAATGCCAACAAACGCGTTGTTTGTGTGTTTACGAAACATGCACTTTACTGCCGGGCTTAACTGGTGGTCCAAAACATTATTTCAGATCCTGAGAGTAATATAATCATTGCCCATAGAATAAAGTTTGAAAGTAATAACACAAAAAGTTCATATTTTGTTGAAATATTTTTTGAAACAAATTTTTTGTCTCAAGGTCTAACACCTTTAAGTTCGTTAATTTTTTTTTCACTCAAAAAAGGGTTTTTGTAATTTTTTATCAAACAAATATTGCAAGTTTACAAGACAATAAAATTGTAGCCATGTTTTTCGTCAAAAATGACAGCATTGAAACAATTCTTAGTAATTTAGTGTTACAATACCGCCTAATAGAGCGCCAACGCAATAAATAATTTAATTTTTCTTCAACCCGCCGACAGTGCAGAACAAGGAAATTGTCAATTTCTTGGAACTGTAACGTACGCTTCCCTAACAATCCCCTTGATTAACTTTTGAACTCGAGTTCTTCCTGTGTTGGGGATTGAATTTCGCAATAAATGACCAGTTTAACTCCGACGGCCTTTCGTGATTTAAACGTATGAGGAAGTCCAGGGAGAGCGTCAAATAAAAAAAATTTATAAACTGGTATACGAATTTAAGTACAATTTTTGAGGAATTTGTCTTGTTTGACAGTAAAATGCCCCCGTTTTTCTATTTTGAACAGCCCTGTGTTTGTTTGCCATTGTGTTAACAATTGCAACCGCGTGAGTCAATGCCTATTAAAAGGAAACATTGTGCATGAAGTTGCGCCTGCATGGTCACCACCGTCTGCTAATGACTGTCTACTTCGTTCACAACGATTTTTACGTTTAAAGTCCTGTAGCAGGAATCCTACGCAGTTCTACACATATTAAATGTCACAAAATAATTTTAAAATGTACTTAGCAGAATGTTTGCAACACTTAACTGATAACTCAAAGTTTGCAAAATTAAAAACTTTTTCTGAACAACATTTTTGATTAAAAATTGTAAATATTTTATGTTTTTATATTTTACTTGCAAGATAAAGTTTCTTTAACGTTGATGCTCCAAACAACACCACTGACAGCGTTTGCTTTCAAACTGCCAGCGTGCAGCAGGAAATGTCAGCTCTTTGATGAAGGGTGCACGCGGCTTTGTGCATCAAAGGGAGTTGAAACAAGGCTGTTTCGGTTGAGGATCAGATGCACGTAGCCATTCAGGTCCATTGAAATTCCAGTGACCGCGCGGTTATTGAAGCAGCATAAATTTTCCTGCTCAACCATCGGGCGAACTCGCACAACTCCGCGGCCTTTTGGCGTCGAGTTCGCCGATGGTTTATTGTTCACTGGAAACCCGATTCACGCTTGGTTACTGCGTACTCCGGAAACTTATTAATAAGCGTTTCTGCCCGCTGGGTATAATGCGTCCGTGCAAAACATAAGAGCAGTAGGGTTCAAAAAACACCAAACAGCTTAGCGGTTCGTTATAATACAGAGCAGGTGGCCTCAGCTGCCAAATGCGTTTGTTGTTGTTGTTTATCGACCGTTATGGTAAACAAAAGCAGTGAGGTATTTTCGGTTCTCGGTTTATTGTGTTGCTCGTGATAAAGATGTACCGGACAGCGGCCAACGATTTTGTTGGTCGTGGAACCATATATAGCTAATTCTTGCTTTGTGATGAAAAATATTTTGTCGCAATAGAATTATGATTCTCACCAAAAATCAAAGATATGAACCTCTAACATGCTCAAGAAAATTTGTTGAAAAAATTTATCGGCATCAACGACTGGTTTTAACATTAACCGAACGATTCTAAAGTCCGCCAAGCATCGTATCTAAGAGGTCGAAAGGTCGCATATCTACATTGCATGAGATATCATGACCTAATGACCACAAAGTTGGCCATCTTGTTCAATTCGTGAATCACATTTTAATGTAGTACATGAGAGGTTAAAGGGTGAAATTTTGCAACCAACATTGATGTGTGAAACTAAACTTATAGTCCTACACTAATCTCATAGTTGTGACAACTGAATTTGTAACGATTTATATTTATTTTACAATCGACACGTTAAATTGTAAATTGCTTGTAACTAATCATACTCGCTACAAATTTGCAGAATAATTTATCCAAATCCCACCGACATTTACCAATAGGTGTAAATTCCTATTTCGTGCATCTTGTTTCAGATTTCAATCAAATTTCAACACTGAAAGCCAAAACCTGGAAAACGCATCGCAAACAGAACGGTTTTGTTTGTGTTCCCTGTCTTTGCAGCCCCACCAGGAGGGATTGATTTACCCTGATTACGATTTGCTTATCTATGCCAAGGCTCGTGCAGTCAAATGGATGCACAACAAAATTCCGATTTCGAATACAAAACCACTAATCGCTTAAACGATTTTCTTGGTGCTTTTTTTGCAAAAGGTTGATTTCAGGAAAGGAAACTTGAGTAGCCTATAAGGAAACGTAAACCCGCACTAATTCGCAAGCGTTGTTAAGCATATACCGTTGGCTAAAGGCGAAGATTGATGAAAGTTATAAATCTATAGCGTTATTAAAATTGCATGAAAAGACATATCTTTTTCAATATTATCTTATGAAGGAGGTGGTCCACCATGTTTTAGTCGATTTACAACCTAACAATCAAAATCATTGTGTTTTCTATAACTGACAAAAAAGGTTCGTTTGGGCGAATTACGCCAATCACACGAAAAACGATTTGTTCAAAAACGACGCTTACCATACTTTTCAGTTAAGTCAAGTCGAGTTTCAGGAAAGCCACCGCTTGAAAGAGTTATTACAATACTGGTAATTTTAAAGGAAATATCTGTGATCTCGTGCCGAATGCGTCAATATGATTGACACTTCGGGTGCGATAACAAAAATTTTTTGTCAGATCTTTTGCTAAAAAATACCGCGGTCTCGCTTCTCGAAATGATTTTCGCATGTCTTTTATATCTATTTTCCACGGGATGTAAATTGCTATTTTCCTTTCGACACATTTTGAATTAAATTTACCTTGCAATAAATTAATCATCCTGAGAATATAACCGTAATTTACCAAGCCCCTTTAGGTGAGGTCAAAATAACGCCAATTGACCTTGAACTGGTGTGACCTTGAACGGAATGGACCAGATGGGTAATATCATGTGCTGAATTTTGTTGTTCAACAGCGTTGCGCTATAACCATCAATATCCATCACGATTTGGCTCAAAACGATATTTTGATAACTTGACCGATGACAAGTCGAATGAGTGCACATAAAATTTCCATTTTAACTACGTTATGTATGTGTCTTGAGTTAAACCCAGCTTTGGAAAGCACCAATGAGTGCATTGAAGTTTCGAAACTTTGAGGTCGGTTTTAAACTTATTTTAACAAACCGCGTTTATAGCTTGCACCATAGAACACAGCGTTGCTGCGTATCATAGACAGGTTTTTCCTCATTTCTTGCCGTTTTTTAATTAATAGTTTTGCTTACACTTATTGCATTAAATGGACATATACAGAATGCATAGAGTACAAGCGATGCTTGACTGAAATTTTTTGGGGTTCCGCGACTACTTCGGCATTAAAACGGGGCCGCCAAGACTAAAAGGTTGAGAACCACTGCTTTAATTGATCGCTTTTCTACTTTACAGTAATTTGAGCGGAAGCGAAATGCGAAAAAGTTGCAAGGCAAGGAAAAGCAAAATACCCGCTATAACTTCATTCGTTGACTATTTTGAGTGCCTTAAAATCGAAGTTACTTTCAGCTTCCTGTTAGTGTGAAACATTTTGTGTTGTTGTGGCATCGTATGGTTTATCCGCCATTTTATTTGCAACGAGAAAAAATTCTTCACGAAAGGAAGGTCAATCAAGGCTGAGGAAATCGTGTCTCATACGTGTTGTTTGTAACCCCCCTTCTACACGCTAATGCCGCTCCGAGCAAGGACTGACTCACGTTATGCTAACTCTGCAGCAGTTGCACGCAGCCAAATGCATATGTTTCTTAAATGCATTTACATACAGCAGGGTTTTAACGCAGGTTGCGGGAAAACCCAGGATGGTCGGACGCATATGGCACCGTTTGCTTAAAAAGCTTCGCAAATGCATGACGCGTTGCTGGCTGATTTGCCAATAGCACATAACAGGATTAATGCTCGATTTCATGGCGCAAACGTGCAATGCGGTCGTTTGCAAGTCATGCACAATTGACGTTCTGGTACGAGACCATATGATTCGCCGCAGTATACGCGTTTGACCCAGGGCGCAAGGGGGGTTCCCCTTCAGTGGCCTGATTTTAATAAAACTTGCGATTATGACTGCATGGCACGAACATCTTGTATCCATTTAAAACAATTATAACTCATCAAGCGACTTATGAAGAAAATAGTTTGGATATTTCGCGGAAAAGGGCATCGCTGTTAACAAAAATTTTATTGCCAGAAATAGCAATTTTTAAAAGCGTCAGACATGTTTGGTTGTCCTCTTCGGGTCAGATTATATCACACAGCAGCTCAAAGCAAATGTGAAGCGTTGATTGGTGAATGTACGTAAAAATAAGTGCGATAATAACAGGTGTAAAATCTCTTGCAAAAGACCGATGCCGATCTAGCATTTAGTGCATCGTGATAAGAACCTGGAAAGTCCACAATTCCTTTGCTATGCAATAACTTTTTTTAACGGCCTGTGTTTTTAATCATGTTATTTCTACCCAGTAGTGTTGTTATTTGCGCCATAATCCTGATGGCACATACCCTTATTCTTTTCAGCATAGTACGAAGTTTTTTTACGGCTGTTTCCTATGTGTTGGAAAGTATACACTTGTTTACCACGCAAAGTAAAAACAAAATTGAATACAGTTTAGATGGTTTAATTGCGTCACTTAGCGACTGACGTTATACGTGCAGTAGCTTCTACCAGTAGCGACGGTAATGTTGCCAAAAACCTTACCTTTAGCCTCGAGCATTTCTATAGCGCCGAACGTATGCTTTTAGCAAAAAGTTTCTCCGCTGTTGTTTTGTAAAGCGCGGAAAAGAGTTGAACAGCAGTGTTCTTGATCTGGTACACATGTAGCGGAACCTTACAGAAATACGGAGATAAGCTGCAATAACACGTTGTTAATTGTTTTCTATGTGTAGTGAAAGATTAGGGTAAAAGAATAGAGAAAGAGTTTATTTGCACACTAATTTAATTAAAGGCTCAAAAGGTTGTAGGTATGAATATTGTGCCGTAAAAAGACATCGGCTAGTGACTTAGCACAAACATGGGTTATATAACTATATTGTCGGCCAAGCTACTTATCACACATTGTATATTTGCTATATAGACGATTGCATGGTGAGCCTTTTCTTAATTGTGCACATGATTTTTAATTTACGTTCGCCTTATACAGCCGCACTGCTAACACTCAGCCACCGGCCCAATATCGATTGCACATGGTTTTTGAACCGCAAATTTTGCGGTCCGGTGTTTTTGTTCATAAGTGTCGATTTCGTCTCAAAAACGTTTACGCAGTGTGTCGTTGATTTTACCTGACAGCTATTTGCTTGTCACGTTGTTATTTGGTCAACTACTATCTAAACGCTTGATTTTAATTGTTTACCGGCATCGTATCGACAAACACAAACAACTCACTGACAGAATCAGCCCTTTTGCGTTTCCTCTGAATTGAGGATGTAAATAAGCATGTTGTTTACATTAACAGTTCATAGACGAGAGGAGGTGACAAACTGCTGTTGAATTATTATTAGAAGTTTAAGAGATTGGTGAGCCTAAGCTTTCGTGAGGCATAAAATGCCCAAATGCAAGTCTCTGCTTGGTCTCTTTTACGCCTTGGTGGCTTCAGTGTTCAGCGCACTGATGGGATTTTTTGTCAAATATGTAAAGCAAGCTAGGATGGACCAGACGCTGTTACTTCGCTGCATTGTTCAGTACTTTTTTCTGCTGCCGGTAATGCAACGAAACGGAAGAGCTTTTGTTGAACACAATCCCCGGAACAACGCATTTGTAGCTGTTGTTGGTTTGGGGGGTGCTGTTTCATCATACACTTTTTTCTTCAGCCTAAATCATCTGTCTGTAAGTGACGCCACTGCTATTACATGGAGCGCCGTGATATTAGTAGGAATTTTCGCTTGCATTTTCCTTAAAGGTAAGCCAACAATTACAAGAAACAATACTATAACTCCGTATAAATATGGAAGTCACTTTTGGTACGTAGCCGTATACAAAACCAGTACGCAGCTGTAAATGGTGTTCCTACCTAATTCGAAAGGCTTAAACTAAACTTGTAGATTTTGATGTCTGGTGAATCTTCTTCTGGTCCATTTATCCCTTCTTATTTTGCCGTGTTGATTTCAGAGCAATGCGGGATCATTGAAGTAGTTTTCTCCACAGCGGCACTGTTCGGCCTTCTTCTAATCACTCGCCCATCGTTTGTCTTCGGAATTCAAACAGATCACCAAAACGAAACAAACAGAACCTTTGGAATTATACTTGCCATTGTCGCAATGTGGTTTAGTGCAGTTTGTGTTGTAACTTTACGAAAGCTCGGCGATAAAGTCCATTTTAGTATTCCTCTTTTCTACCACGCACTGTGCACATCTGTGGTGTCTCTCATTTCAATGCGGTTTGGAAATGCTTACGTCATTCCGTGCACCACGGACGGTATATTTATGACGTCGTCCGCTTTCTGTGGATTACTTTATTTGGTTTTTCAGACTGTGGCGCTCCAGAAAGAAGCGGCCGGCCCTGTTGCTATAGTGACCACCAGTCAAGTAGCCATCACATTCCTTTTGGAATATTTCTTTTTGGGTGTTGTACCTTACGCATCTAGTATTATCGGCGCAGCGCTGATCATGGCAAGTATTATCGGTTTAACTCTGATCAATATGAGGCGCAATCGTGTGCAAAGATGAATGTTTGCATTGAGTTGTTGACTGTGACATTTGAAATATTCGTTTTGGTTTCAAACATTTGTTGTGTGTGCAAATTTGAGCTGCAGTTTCTAGATACGCCTTTTTCTTTCTTCTTGAACATCTTTGAAAAAACCTTTCGAATTGCATAGACTAACGGATTAATGTTCATTTGGCTTTTTACAAAACAAACAACCTCATGATCATACCGCTCTAACCGCTTGCGCAGCTATTTCCGGCTTGGTGATTGGTTTAGTGTTGTTGTGTCGCTATGTTTTCTTTTACCAAGCGAAATAAACTCAACCAACTCAATTCCAATATATTGTCCAAGGTGCGCTGACATTCTTGTAGTATTTTTTGTTGTAGCAGAATATAAATTTTATGAATTGAAGAAAGTTGATCCTATTCAAGTATTGACGTAGAAACCAATTTAGTTCATTTTGCCTACCCCGTCGTAACACCACGCACACAAAGCAGCTATAGCCTAACTTCTGTTTGAAAGACAAACAGCAATTTAAGATGCGCAGCAGCCTTTGACTACATTTACAATGAAATAATATGAGAATGTGCAGCGACGTACGGAACGGGCGTTAATGTTCTTTTCTCTAAGTTTCATTTTCTGCTCGTCGCATGCTGACTGCAGCAGATCCGATTGTGCTGGCCATTACCAGACCAGCGCCAACAACACTAAACGTAAAAGGTACAACATCCAAAAAGAAGTACTCGAGAAGAAAGGTAATTACAACCTGGCTGGCGGTTACTATGGTAACAGGGCCTGCCGCTTCCTTCTGGAGCGCCACAGTCATTAACGCCACAAACAATAATCCGGAAAATGCGGATGACGTCATGTATATGACGTCAGTAGTGCAGGGGATGATGTAAGCATTTTTAAAATGCATTGACACGAGCGACAGTATGATAGCACAAAATGCGTGGTAGACGAGCGAAATACTGTAATGTAGATCCTTGCCGAGTTTGCGTAAAGCTACGATAGAGACTGTGTTAAAAAACATTGCGGTTATGGCCAGTATAATTCCAATAGGTCGATTTGTTTCGCCGTGATTTCCTGTCTGCGGACCAAAGATGAACGATGGGCGGGAGATGAGAAAAAGACCGAGCAGCGCTGTGGCGGAAAAAACGATTTCAAAGAATCCACAAGGCTCTAAATGTAAGAAAACAAAGTTTGTTATAATTATTCAGTACTTGCTAAGGTTATACTGTTTTGTTCATCAATTTCAGATAACTACGTTATTTTTTACAAAAGCACCTGAAATGACACGAAACATTCAATTGGATGAAACCAATGGCGTATGCGAAGCTTAAACGAGCATAATAACCAGCCTTGCAAAAAACGTTTCGTGAATGTTTTCTGTTTTATAATTGGGTAGCCTATATTGGGCTTTATCCAACATACCTTTAAGGAAAATGCATGCAAATATTCCAATCAAAGCGACGGAGCCCCATGTAATTGCTATAGCGTCGCTAACTGTCAAGAAGTTCAAGCTCAAGTAAAGGAAAAACGATGCAAATGCTCCTGACAGCCCTACCACCGGAATTAAAATGTTCATTCGAGGTCTGCTTTCAATGAAGGCCTTTCTCTTCCACTGCATAACTGGCAACATGAACAAGTACTGAATCGAAAAACGAACCAGCAGCGTTTGGTCCGTGGTCGCTTCCTTCACATACTTGACTAGAAATCCCGTTAGGGCGCTGAACAGTGCAGCCAACATGGCGTAGATGAGTCCAACCACAGATGTCAGTTTTTTGCATCCTTGAGACTGCGATTTTCGTTTCTTGACTTCGCGAACTTTTTGACTTTCAGTCATGTTACAACAGACGTTTCTTTTGTATGTTGCACTTTAAAACTTCTGTATAAGTTACAAAAAATTACAACTAAACATTTACTTCAATAGGCTACAGACGCGCTTTTTGGCAGTCAGGGTTGCAGTAGATAATGTACAAACAAAAAACGCTTAGGGCATACCACGCACACGCCCATGACTTCCTGCATTTACCAAAAGCGTTTTCGTACAACATCAACAGATACACATTGTGCGGGACCGTAGGCTTTAAAACAAACTGAAAAGAAGTAATTTATTTGTAGCCTACAATTATAAAAGTGACCACTTTAGCGGCGAAGTTATGAAACAAGTGGTTCTCTATGGGTCCGTGTAGCGATTTTAGGGGGCCTATTTATATGGGATTTAAATGCTTGAATTTCGGAAAATAAGAAAGCTTACATAAATACGTTGGTTAGACAATAACTCTAGATTATCTTGTTATCTGCGCACAGCTGTAAAAAATCTGCCTTTAAATAGCACGAATTGGAGCATATATTTAGTATTCTGATCAACATTAATCTTAGCGGTGCTGCCGCAGCGCGTATCACAACGATTTACCATTTGTTTTTGTTTGCGGCCCATTGACGGTTTTAGGGCAGTTTAACATAATTTGTTTATCCGCCAGATGGCGCAGCATCGCATCTAAAATCTGTTCGCAAGTTTTGTTGTGCTGTTCTTCCAACGAGTTGCCATTTCTGTATTTCTGTGCCTCGATTCCCGGTAAAACAGGTTAGATTTAGTGTTTTAACCTTCTGGAGTCCCGTCTACTTTTGCTGCGGGTTTCTAATATAGTGTGAAAATCAGAAGCTCTTGGTATTTTTATCCTCGGCTCGGCCCGTCAGTGTATTTTCACTGTCCTTACAACAGGTGCGGTATTTGTTAATTCTGTATGTCATAAAAAACTAGTCGAACAGCAAGTGTTTCCATTTGTTATTTTCTCTGAACCAAAAACGTGGCGGTAATGACACTAAATACACGTCACAAAAGCATTAATAAGACTACAAAAAATTGCCGCCCGACGTCATGACTTGTGAAGCGACAAAATGCGAAACACACAGGCGATGGAAATAGAGCGTGTTATAGGATCACACCGTCAAGAAGTAAGGCGATTTATTGTTGCTTTTTCCAGTACTGAATGCTTAGTTGCCATGGCAACTTTGAATTGGTTTTGTGCAATTAAAAATTGTTGCTGTGGAAAAATGTCCATTAGCCGTGTTGACTGTATGCTGGCAAAATAACTAAACTATAATGAGCACATTTTTGACTTGCATAAATGCAAAACAAAAATACACACTAAAAATGTACTCAACACTGTAGTACATCACATTTATGTGTATGATTTTGAAGGAAAATCTCCAAGTTTTTATGCTATCTCCAGACTTCTGAAAGTGAACTAATAAACAACTTGTGCTCAGTAGAAAAAAGCATTGCAATTACACAGATGGCAATCTCACTGGTGTTGGTAAGCAGTGTTGAAAGGTTATTTATTGGTGCCAATTGATTTGTATTGCAGCATGGTGTTAATTCCACATAGACCTTAAACTATTATCAATTTTGTTTGGTGTATTTTGTCAGCTTATTTGCTTGCCAATGGTGAACAAGCAAATACAAGTAATCAATTAAGTCACATAAACTGATCAGGTTACAGATAATTCAGTTTTATGCCACATCAGTAAAACTTTCTACGACTGGTGTTGTTGTTTTGAAACACAGATTTCTTTAAAATTGTGGTTGCACCAGCTAATCTTCTTTCAGGGTTCACCAAGTTTGGCAACTAAAATGGTGTACATAGATCACTCCAATAGAAGGTATTGCATTGTGGTTGTTTGCATAAATTTAAGGTTACACTGCATGTTGCGTGAACTGACAAGCTGGTAAATTATTGGACTTTGGCATGAAATATGAAAGATTTACTTAAATTACTGAACTTGTGCTAGTTGCACAAGCACCAATTTGAATCAGAACTTTGTGTATAGTATTGACCCACTAACAAACAACCAGATATATTAAGAGTGATACCACCTCAAGTATGAAAAAAAATGTTTCGAGTTGTTATTAAATGTTTTTTGTCAATGTGAAGTTATTTGTTATTGACTTGTCTGTAATAGTTGTGCCATTGGCTTATAGTTTTTGTTTGCACTTTAGTTGCTTTGTTAGTGAACGATTTTGTGTTGAGTTGTCTTCAGGCCAGTTATGTGTAAATCTGAATCATTTGTTTTACATCCATCTACTTTACCAATAAGACCCCAGAAATGTTTACATTTAAAGTAAATATCATAACTGATCAGCAATTTGTATGTATAATTGGAGTTTTTAAAAATTGTAATGGATTTTTATGCAACTTCAACTTTTCTCTTTGCCACAAAATTTATAGGTTATGTATGAATACAGATTAGCTACCCCCTAACTTTGTTAACAAAAAATCAATGCTGTTAAAACTTGATCCTTTTGTACAGTTCTCGTAATAGTTACAGAATACACAAAAGGCACCCCAAGCCCTATAACAGTTTTTACGACTTTATTGGACAACATGGCTTTTGTCTGTCTGCAAGGTCTTGTGTCTATTTAAGAGGAAGCTAGTGGCTGGTACATCTTAGGTCACACAGACTGTGTTGAGCCAGAATAGTCTTACACATACTTTGTGAAACTTGCATTTGCTGCAATTATTTTCAAAGCCTGGTGTTGAGGAGTTGCTACTTGTTTGTAGATGTTAAAGGAAGTGGTAAAGATCACAATTATGTTGTAGATATACACCAGGTGGCACTTTAAACAATGTTTTAAACACTTTAAACATAATGCAAACTATGCCTAATGTACGCCAATTCTTGTTTCCACAGGTTTCAGACAATGCAACATGGCGCCAATGTAATAAAGGAAGCTTGCAAATAGAACAGATCTAGAATAACGTGTGATTGCGTTTATAAAGGAAGGCAAAGCAGAAAATGGTAATACGCAGAATTTCGCACTTTTTTTCCAAGAATGCACTGCCCGAAGCAGGATGTTTTGGCTAAACGGGTAAGCGCTGTCAAAACTCAACCGTTGACAAAGTACTGTTATATGATAAACAGGTTGCAGTTGCTGGTAAAAACTGACTAAACGTTGTTTGGATGCTTCAAAGCGCGGAGTAATGGTGAACAAAGCAGAAGAAAAGCAGCAGTTCCGAAGGCGTGAAAAACTGCAGTCCCTGCTTGGTCTTTTCTTCGCCATGCTGGCCGCTGTTTTTTGCGCACTTATGGGGTTTCTAGTTAAGTATTTGAAGGAGGCAAGCGTTGACCAGTTGCTGCTGCTTCGCTTTTCACTTCAGTACCTATTTACGCTTCCGGTTATGCAGTGGAATGGAAAGGCCTTCATCGAACATAAACCTGAACGGAACGTATACGTGGCAATAGTTGCACTTTGCGGTACCGTTACATCATACACGTACTTTTTAAGCTTTGACTATTTGTCGATTGGTGACGCTGGTGCTATTGCATGGAACTCCGTTGCATTGGTGGGAATATTTGCGTGTATTTGTCTGAAAGGTGAGTATCCGAAAGCCACAAAAGTCAGCATAAGTAACTCGCCAATTTGAGCTTTGACAGCCAAGGATGACAGTATGGTACGGTTCGCTGCAAAAATCTTCCTAAGGTATGGTGCACCCTTTGTATCGAGGTACGTGTTACGCACAACTCCATACGTACCGAACCGTTTACTACCCTTGACAGTGGATGGCAGTATGGTTCGGTTCGGTACGCAGCAAAAATTATCAAAAGGTACGGTACGAAGGCCGATCGCCAGATGCGTCTACCTGTTGGTACGGTTTTTTGATCTCGCGGCAAGCAGCGGGGCACTTACATCAGCCGGTACCAAAGTTTATCCATCAGACACGGCCAAAGTGTTTTATGTTTGATAGATAGACTTTGGTCCTGGCTTGTGTAAGTGCCCCGCTGCTTGCCGCGAGATCAAAAAACCGTGCCGCAAACCGGTAGACGCATCTGGTGTGAATCGGCCTTTAAGGTACTTGGTGCGCACAACTCTCTACTTACCACACTGTCATCCTTGTTGAAAGCTATAATTTGTGTTGTGAAGGTTCTAAATCCTAACATGTAAAAAAAAATCGATTTTTATTTACCTTCAGAACAATGCGGTTTCTTTGAAATTCTTTTTTCCACCACGGCACTGGTTGGTCTTCTTCTTATCACCCGTCCAACATTTATCTTCGGACTCCAAACGGATGGTCATGGCGAAACAAACCGGCCCCTCGGAATTATTCTTGCCGTTACTTCAATGGTCTCCAACACCATATACATTGTAGCACTTAGAAAGCTAGGCGAGGGTGTCCATTTTAGCATCTCCCTTCTGTATCATGCTCTTTTCACGATAATAGCGTCTCTCCTTTCCTTGCATTTTAAAAACGCATTTGTCATCCCTTGCCCCAGTGATGGCATATACATGCTGTCATCCTCAATTTTAGGACTGCTATATATTTTATTTACAGTCCTTGCTCTGCAAAGGGAATCGGCTGGACCTGTTACCATAGTTTCCACCAGTCAAGTTGCGATTACATTTCTCCTTGAATATTTCTTTTTAAGTGTTGTTCCTTCTGCGTTCAGTGTTGTTGGCGCTACTCTTGTCATTGCCAGTACAATCGGTTTGACGACAGTTAATATGCGACGAAGAAGCGGCTGAGAATAACATTCTCCTTTTACCTTTTAATCATAAAATTCTTTTGTGTCCTTGCTTTGTCTGTTTATTGGGTTTAGGAGGTTAGCGCAGGCTCTATAAACAAAGTAGCTGACAAATAGGACCGGATTTGTTAACCAAATCAAATTTGGACCAAAGAAATGTAAGATATAGGGTTATTAAAGAAGAAAGAAAACGCCTACACAAAATAACTGCTTGAACCATGCAATAAAGGTGAGCAAGTGCAGTGGGAGAAAAAAATATGTAGCCTAGGTAGAAAACACTTTTGTCGAATATTTATCTTCAGCAAACACCAAAAAACTGTTTTAAAACTAAGTTATTAATTTAACCAGAAAAGGAAGTTTGTTAATGTGATTTAAAGCGAACATCATTTTTTCCCAAGCTTACTTTTTACGAAAAACATCAAGAGCGTGGGACATCACATCAACAGAAAATGTTCACACGGCACAAATGTTTCCGTTAATTCATTGTGTTTGGTTTGCAATCAGTAAGTGCTGTTTAAAGCTGTTTCCATTTTGTTTCTGAGTACAGTGTGTCAAGTTTTATTAACATCAGACTGGTTGAACCGATAGCTCATCGCTGTGTACTGGGCTTAAATAGCGCGATGTTTCAGTAAACGTTCAATATTTCATGCATTTTATAACTTCACAAACTAATGGGATTAGATACAGTCAGCTGCAAAACACAGACTTCTATCATGTACACACCAAAATATTTTAACAATCGTTTCAGTTTGTTACATTGTAATACTTGCATTACATTGACTTTCATTAGACAACAAATTCTTCACATAGATGTGTATCTTATAACATTTGTGACACTGAACAGAAATTATAATTGTTGCTAATACCATGTGTATAAATACGAATCCATTGATGTTTCGTGGTAAAATAAATACAAAATCTGGTTAGTGTTAATGGTATGAGGCATATACGTTTGCAGAAACTCAACGTGCGCATAGATCAATTAGTCACATGCCAATTACGAGCTGAAGCGACGGAAGCACAACGTCAGTGATGTTACATTGATCATCGCTTTTACGCCAACTCAAAATGCTTGCAGTGCGTTTGTTTTCGGTTGCCAACACACTCCTGTCGTAGCCAAGTCATTGTCGGAACTCGACAAAACCCTGTTGGTCTATTGACAACAGCGGGGACAAAGGTTTCTGCAAATTCCATTGTGAGGATTTTGATGCGATTTTGTTGGATTTGGTTTTCGTGGCGACAGAGCTCTTTGGGGGCGTTTGTGTGTCTGTGTGCCCAGCCGCCCGCAGCACAAAGCCGTCCCGCGTGCCTGACAATAAGAAACCATAGCGTGACGTCACGCTCACGTGACGCGCATTGTCTGTGCTACTGAGAGCAAATTCGCAAACTCATTGTGAGTTATAGACAGGAGCGAAAAACGTTTTCACGATTTTGTTTCCCCCTCTAGACAAAAATGTTAACTTTTTTGACTTCGACAATCTGCTTGTGTTGTTGTTATGTATGAGAAGGCTAAACGTGGGATTTTGAGCGAGTTTCGTGCACTCGGCCGTTTCGGAAAGCCTAGAACTGTGGAAAAGCTTGCATGGGTATTAATTTCTACGTTAGATATATTAGGATAGCAATGTGCAAGACAAACTGCTGAAAAGTTTGTGCCTATTTATAATATGCTTTGCTGCATTTCTCCGCACAAACCTCGTTCCTTATGCATCTTTAGCGTTTGTGTACAGAAGTGCAGCTATGTGTGTTGACAACAGGAAATTATACGTTAATGCTTGGTCTAACAGCACCGGCAGTTGTAAAAAATGAACTGCGTCAACAAAGCAAAGGCAGCAGAATATTGATAGCGTCACAGTGTGGTTGTTCTGACAACTGGGCTGAGGTTCTGGAAACTCAAGCCGCATGACGTTCAGCTTTAGGCGGCAGCTAAATGACAAGTCATGTTTTAGAGCGTTAGAATTCAGTAAGTGCAGGATCACTAGGTTATGGTATTCCGATAAATGGATCACCGAAGGTTATTGAGGGACTTAAAGGTGAAAGTCGAGCTAATGATTGTTTTACGTTCTTAAAATATAATGTTTGTATGTTTAAAGAGTGTTACAAGAGTGATTAAATACTCCATGTTCAAAATGATAACATTAAAGGACATGATTTGGAGGTTGGGATTCTCTGTGTTATTTCAAGCTTCCTCAGCACTGGTAAGCCGGCGACTTTAAGGTGTCAACTAAAACCATTTTTTGGTTAAGATGTTACAACGTTCCGTATCAGAGTTCTTAGTTTTGTGTTCGCAATGCAAAAAAAGATTTTATTTCAACCTGTGTCAATGAAGCGGCACTGCAATTTAATTTTTATTGGATTCGTCCCGTTAAATGTTTTTTTTGTTAGTGCCTATTTTGATTCTTTTTAGGCGCGACACAACAACCAGCGCCGTTGCAACGACGACAGATGTGAAGGTAATCCTCACAAGTGTTTTATTTTTGTATCAATCTTGAAAAAAAAATGTTTTCTTTCAGATTTTTTCAGTCAAGTGGCCTACTGCTGTGGGGACAAGTGCTGCTACTACTGGCGGTGGTACGCGCGTTGGTGTAAGTAGAAATTGTTTTGTTATTCTGGCGGGGTTCGAACCCGCACCATATACCATGTGCCAACTTGAGTTTACCAACGTTTGAAATTAAATTCGATCAAGTCACTGTTATGATAAGACAAACTTCAACCTGGTGTTACAAACAACGATCTAAAAACCGACGTCACAACTTGGCTTCAGTCATATATTCTTTTTCTTGCTGGCTTTCTATACTATATATGCAGTTAACAAAACTATACCACCGGTTAATCAATGTCTAAAAACAATATTTTGTTGTTGTTTTATTAACACTATGATTTAGTTCGTACCCAACCAAAATGTAACTGTTTGCGATTCAGGGTAAGTGGACGTTACAAATCGTTTGTCGTGTTCAAACACGTGATCCAAAATTTTGCCACGTCATTGTTCCACTGTTTTCTTTGACAAGTACATCGGGAACACTAAGTCCTCCATCGCTATTGTTCGTTGTTCGTTATATCGGCCTTGATCAAACAACATCCGTGTGTTAAAGAGCTTAAATGTTCTCTAACAATGAGATTTCTGAAGACTATAAATTTAATAATAAAGTGATCAGGTGACTGTTTTAAAATGTTTGTCGAGCGTGTTCGCTTCAAAAGTGGGATAAAGGTAAATGGATGCAAAAGTGGGATAAACGTTTTAAAGTTGATGGAAAAATTTGTTAACAGAGCAGTAAAACGCAGTATTGTGATACAAAGGCAAATTGTCACACAATCTAACCACCCATTTTGTGACAAATGTCACACAGAATGTTTAAATGATTATTCGCGACAAACTGCATCAAAAATCCAAGGTCTATTTCCATTCTAAAGCGTGGGCTTGGTCATTAAAAAAGTCGACAATACGAGCAGGCATTATTCGGAAATGTTACTTGATGTTTTATTATCAGTTGTATTAAACAGTGTCAATTGAGTTTTGGTGTCTAAAGGTCTCCATGTTATTTCTAAAAGAAATTTTAGTCTGTAACACATTTTAAGGCTAATTCGCCGGTTTTTAGACTTTTGGTTTATCCTTGCTCTGGCGCTGATGATCTGCAGTGGATGCGTAACTTACTGGTGCAAGAAATCAAAAATGAAACACAGAAGGCGAGTTGGGACCTCATCCAGGGAGACACGACACACCACAATTGCCTTAAATTCAACAACCACCAATTCAGCAAATTCCATCTACCCAACGCTCACACAGGTTAGAAACAAGTCGAAAAAAGTAACACCAACTGATTTTAATGGCAGTCAAGCAAGAGATCTCAAGGTCAAAGACTACAAATGAAAACAATGACTCAAAGTGCTAAAAATAAAACAAAAGATAGCTGCCGTTTTAAGCAACACAATTCGATACAAGAAGACAAATCTGCAGTAGGGAAATGACAAACCATAACATGAGCGTATATTATAATACCATTTTGATCGGTGGTGATTTAACTGCTGATGTATTCAAGAGATTTCCCATAAAGAGGTTGCTAATGAATAAATTGAACAATTTTTGTTTTTAACAAATCACTTAAGCTGTGTGGCTCATTTGGCACATCGCAAACTGTTTTTGTTTACTTTTAAAAGCGATTCAGGCCGGTTCAGGACAAAAACACTAGCCGACAAGTCGACTGTTTGACAGAGTACAAAGTAATTAATTACCTTAAAACAAAAATTTACTTACAAAACCTCTTTTAACAAAAACGTTAAATACTAAATATCGTAGAAAGCGGCAAAAACAAAATCTAAACCTAGACCCCCTTACATAATTGCTTCACTTAAACAGACCATTAATTTCCAGCCTGTCCGACCGCCAGACTACCCACCGACGTACCAGGAAATCGCTGAAACACAGTACATGAAAAGCGACGCATTCAAGAACGTTCATTTACCGTACGAAACGGCCAACGAAGCTCCTCCACCGTATTCATACCGCACTACTTAACACTGTTTTTGCGATTTGAAGACAGCGAACTGTTTGCATTTTTGTTGAATTTTATGACCGTTTTTTTCTACGTTTTGGTTGCTTTTTAGTTGACTTAAAGTGTTGAAATACTGCTTTACAGATGTGCCATGTATAATATCATGACAATAATGATATATAATATATTTTATTTGAAGTTTATTAAACGGGTTATTGCAATGCATAATGAATCCAATTTTGGGATTGTTCACTTCTCATAAAAACGAAATGTAAAACTTTAAAAGATTTTCTGGTTTTAAAACTTTAATTTATATCTTTAAAAATGGAAAACCAATTACTTTGGAAACAAAAAATGGATTCCAGTAAGGACTGGAGTGGCCTTTTAGTTGATATCCCATCGGAGAAAGTAACATTACTGCACTTTGCTCTTCCTATGTGTCACTGTATTATTGTTCTCACGCAAGTGCGTTTTGTGAAATTGCATTCACATCCAGCTATCGCTCTACACGCTTGGCAATGTTATTAACTATACAACGGATGTTATTTTCCACATAAAGTTTTGTAAATAAAGTATTCGCTGAGCATAAATAAAGTGTAAAGTATCTTTTTAGATGTCGGATTTACCGATTTTTTGCTCAGGCCGCTAAATAGAAACGATCTAAACAGGTTGTAAAATGGCGACCTTCCGTGCATCATGCATCTTTTTTTCACTTCAATTCTGATGCGGCACGTCAACTTGCTAAGGCTTAAGGTGTGGTACTTTGATCTTTTGACGACGCATTGATCTTTTGACTTATTTGTGGACATAATTGATAGTGTGAATAAATCTGTGGTAGAGAGAACCCAGTTTTCCGATAAACACAACGTAAACTTTGCCTACTGCAATGGCACCTCTGAATTTGCATTAATGATTAGGTACAAATAGCAACAAGAACTGATAAAGTTTCGCACCATTTGTCAATATGTATAAGGTTGGCCACTTATGAGTTGAAATTATTACCTTGCCTGAAACTAGTAAGTGGCTTGTGGCATTTTTGTTCAATTTGGTTTTTAAAAGAGTGCCCCAAAAATGTCACAGAACAAGACTTACTGCCGTAAATAACCTCGCAAAGTATTACCTATCGCCAAAAAATGACTTGTTGCATCTCAAAACATTTTGAAAACTGTGAAACTTTTGCCCCCGATGTCATAAACTTTCTGGGACGCAGAATCTATAGCAAACTTATGACAGGAAGTGCAAAGTGTTTGATTTATTTCTTCACTTAACTTTTTTCGGCCTGTAAGACCTCTGTGGGGGTTCTGATTCAGTTAATATATGTTTATACATGAGTTTGGCGGCTAAGACCCCAATCACTTCATTACTTCTACAAAGATGTTAAAGGCGCTAGCACGTGCTTGTTAACATATTGTAACATTATTCGCAAGGTGGCGTTGTAAGCAATATAAAATAATTTAGGTATAGTATATACCCACATACAGAAATTAAAAACTGATCAGAATTCGTCCTCGGGATCGTCCCGGGTTCGAACCCCGTGAAAAAAAAATATAGGCTGTCTGCTATCAAAAATGTGCAAAAGTTGACGAGTGGATGAGCGCCAATAAGCTTGTCATTATAACAAAACCAAATACAGGATATTTTCTGGCAAACAAGCCTATTCCAAATCAAATTTCCGCATCACAATAAATTGAGCTAATAAAAAACGAGGTACATAAATACCTGGGTGTGATTTTAGATGAGAAAATGACATGGACGAAACACATCGAGTTAATCAGACACACGATTGCTTCTGGAGCCTTATTAAAACTATGGCACTGTGTACAATCAAGTACTCTTCGAAACCTGTACTTTTCATTGGTACACCCACATCTTCTGTACGGTTTGCTTTCCTGGGGCTTTGCCTGAAAAACAAACTTGAATCCAATAGCAGTTGTACAAAACAAAATTTTGAAAATCATTACTAACAGACCATTTCAATGTTCAGCAAAAAGGTTATAAAACTAATATTTTAAAAATATATGACATGCATAACCTGGAACTAGCGAAACATGTTGTTCAATGTTAACACAGAAAACTACCTCCAGTCTTTGACGATTTTCTGATCCACATATCATCAGTACATAAACATGCTGCAAGAGGTGCTCTATGCCAAGAGTACTTCGTTCCACAAGTTTCCAACAGTCGCAGCCAACAAACTTTAAGATATAAATGACCCCAAGTATGGAACGAAATACCTTGTAAGATTACATACGCTAAAACCAGAATGACAGTTTTTAAGCGCGATTTAGAACTTCTCTTTTTGGCCACCTACTCTTAAACAACAGTCACAAGAAATCCTACAGGTTGATTTGTACCTGGTATGTAGAACCACGAGCTCCACAATTTACATTCCACGGGGCGTTTTGTCTTAATTGTGCTCCAAGTCTGTTATCAACTGATTACCCTTCCCTGGCGTGCTTCCAATTATTGCCCGCGGAAATTGCACAAGTTGACTCGCCGCCATTGTTAGCGTGTTCAAATATTCAAGTCTTTCGTGTGATGGCTTCTTATAAAAAATTAAAATCTGATTTATATCTACCTTTTCCTTAATAATATTTTAAAAAACCTTGATTAAATTTGCCATTTTCAAATGGATGGGGTCCATTTTTGTTTCCAGCGTTTGTGTGAAACGAACATTTATTCATGTGCACTGATCCTTTTTCGGGCGCTGTCAACAAAATAATTAAAAGCTTGATTGATTGAATGATAAGGTGAAACGGCAGTGCACCTTTGATAAATAACGGCAGTGTACCTTTTGTAGAAATTTACCACAAACACCGTTAAACCCACAACAATACTGTAAAGTGCTTTGTAAAGAGTACTTAGTGTAACTGAAAGGGTTACAGGGCAGTGTACGTAAGGTATGACATCACAGGTGGGCAATAATTAATAATTTCATCAGTATCGCGGCTACTACGCCACTTAGTTGCGAACAAAATTTGGCTTAGCTGACGATAGCGGGCGCCACACTTTGCAACATGCTGAGACTGTGGCACTCGATTATCATTTTTTATCTTCTCATTGATCTTGCAAAAACTTACGATTTCATAAACCTTTGATTTACTTTCAAATGAAAAATGTGTTTACCAGTTGGTTCTTTGTAGCCCGCGGTTTTGTACACTAGGCAGGTTTATGCTTAGTTAATGGTAAATCTCTGTTGAGGGTTCGATTAAATACAAGTAATATTTAATCTATTTAGTAAAGGCATTCTACTTGCTGCTTGCCCATGGGCTGGGCTGCTCGCTGATTCATTAAAGCAAACAAATGTATTCATTTACAAGTGTAACAACGCTGAGGAGAAATGGGTTGTAGGGACTATAAAACGTCCTCGAGCGTTGCATGAGCGGTGTTAAAGCGAACTGGAATAGATATTGATATCACGGTAGTTGGATAGATATAGATATCACGGTGGTCACGGTAGCAGTGCTATAGCCCTAATGCAGTATTTCAAATCCGGGGTGTCACTTGCAAGGCTCGGGGTGCCGTCACCAGTTGACCTGAATTATTTTTTCAGTTAAGTATTACCAGGTATGACGGTGCATAATGCAGGCAAAATAGACTGACTTGATTGATGTTTGTACCTGAAAATAAACTGCAAAATGACTGTTTATTTTATATTGTTCTTTTTGTAATGACCACATGGTCGTTGCAGAAGAATATGATATATTACCTACGTTCTGATGGCTTTCCACCTTTGGTGGCTGAATTTACTGTCAAATTATTTTGGTACGCTAAGGTCAAACGCCAGCTGGATAAAATGTCACAAAAATAATGTTCACTAAGTACGTGCATTTATACTTGTCCCAAAATGCACAGGTTTTTGATAATTGATGCCCACAAATCGAGGTTATATATTACCTTTTAGTGAATGTGACTAGGTTTATGGCAACGTCACGAACCAAAAAGGAAAAATATGATGGCAAGTGGCTGTTCTCGACAACGCGCTACCTGTTATTCTTGTGACCAAAGTTTCGTTGCAATAACTTTTGTCGTTTTTTCAGCTTTTGCGGAATTGGACAGTTAAATTTGGTTTAAACTATGCTGTTCTGATTTCTTGACAAAACACAAGGGACACAAGCACAAGTCGAGCTGACAATGTATCGTGTGCGGTTGATCACTTGAATAACTTAATACAAATCATGTTANCCCTGCAGGTGTAGGTTTAAGAACGTTAATTTCGTGCCTTCGATTTGCATTTGCATGGATCTCGTTTGTCGCCTTACCGCACTTTTTATGATTGCGATTTTGCCCACATCAAGCAATGTAAGTACTTATATTTGTTACATCTACGTACAGAGTAAGTTAAGTAAGTTATACTTTTGAACAAGGTATGTTTAAAACTGATTTTCATTTCCTGATTTCACGTTTGTTGTAAAAATAACTGCTTAATTGGTTAGAATTATATACTCTTTAGAATTTATTGTAATAGCTTTTTTGTTCTTTATAGGCGATTCAAAATTGCGGCAACGGATACCACTGTGAAGGTATATAGGCTACAAACTGTTGATAAACCTAATCTGTAGTAAGTATGATACTACGACACATCTATGTAATTGTGTGCTGTGAAAGAAACTGTTCGGGTAGCAGCAAAAAATGAGCTGACCAAGGTGAAGGTTTTGATGGTAGTAATTCTGGTTGTATTAATTACAGGTTGGAATTATTGTTGTGGATCTGGATTTAATGAAGATTTTCCAGTCTGTTGTGCACCGTGGTTCGCCCGATGGTGTAAGTGTAATTTCGATTTTTTGACAGAATTCAAAACTTTAAGTATTAAAGTGTAGTTCAAGTCAAGAGTCTCCTTCACCTTTCTCTGATAAAATCTTAACAAATGAAAAACAAGACACTAGTGTGGCTTAATCTGCAATTGTGCGCTATTCTTCATTTCTCAGGGTTTATAAATTGTGGTTGAAATACAGCTTAAAAGCAATTTGTAATACAATTGATTTATCTGACTTGTTCGTTTTAAATAACAAACTGGTATGAAACCATGTGCATACTTCGGTAACAAACAGAGTACTTTTTAGTTTTTTGGGTGAGTGTGGCGTTCTTCGTTCTTGCCATGGGCGGGTGCTACGAACTTTATAAGATGGTGAAATTCTACTGCAAGTCGAGAAAGTACAAACCTGTCAGTAACCTGTGACCGTCTATTGCACGGCTACAAACTGGTAAGTTGTTGATTTATAACCTTGTGGAAGCCAATAGTTGGTGCAAAGTTAAGACCTGCTATGGAATTATTATGACAATATAATTATTATCTCTTTTTGGCCACCTACTCTTTTTTGGCCACCTACTTAAACAACAGTCACAAGAAATCCTACAGGTTGATGTGTACCTGGTATGTAGAACCACGAGCTCCACTAACTGTGCTAAAAGTCTGTTGTCAACTGATTACCCTTGCCTGGCGTGCTTCCAATTATTGCCCGCGGAAATTGCACAAGTTGACTCGCCGCCATTGTTAGCGTGTTCAAATATTCAAGTCTTTCGTGTGATGGCTTCTTATAAAAAATTAAAATCTGATTTATATCTACCTTTTCCTTAATAATATTTTAAAAAACCTTGATTAAATTTGCCATTTTCAAATGGATGGGGTCCATTTTTGTTTCCAGCGTTTGTGTGAAACGAACATTTATTCATGTGCACTGATCCTTTTTCGGGCGCTGTCAACAAAATAATTAAAAGCTTGATTGATTGAATGATAAGGTGAAACGGCAGTGCACCTTTGATAAATAACGGCAGTGTACCTTTTGTAGAAATTTACCACAAACACCGTTAAACCCACAACAATACTGTAAAGTGCTTTGTAAAGAGTACTTAGTGTAACTGAAAGGGTTACAGGGCAGTGTACGTAAGGTATGACATCACAGGTGGGCAATAATTAA